>JACEII010000016.1:4742809-4779217 GCA_014332785.1 Antheraea mylitta
CGGGATTTTAGTCTGTCATGTAGTGGATTTTATATTTTATTCATAATCTTGTCTTACTTATCTGTATATTGTGTTAAATTGGTAGAGTTTTATGTAATATGGTTCGTTTATTGTGCATAAATGAAATGAAAGATAAATAATACCGCGAAGCATGAATTCTGTTGTCTTGAAAATTAAGAAGATAAAAATTTACGAAATATTACATAGAGGATTTGGCGCTTATACCTTTACATTATCTTGGATATAGAAAAAACTACCTATATTAACTACTTCAGAATTGGCAGTATGGATTAATTCCTTTGACTATCTTATTGGATGAATATTATTACTACTAAACTTTTTGAATAGCGACACAAAATAAACTTTAGAAATGTTTGCGATATAAACGTACCACGTATAATTAAAAATTTGAAACAAAAATAATGTAGAATTAACTGTTTTAATAGGAACACAAAATAAACCATGAAAATATTTGCGAGAGATTGTTATCGCGTTACCATGGCAACGCATATAGTACTGACATTAACACGCATCAAAAGCTTCCAAAATAGCCCGATTTTGAGACATTCTTCATTCGTGCTCAGCTCCTATTGGTTTAAACATTATGATATGTAGCCTATAGCCATCCTCGATCAATGAACTATCTAACACTAAAAGAAACTTTTAAATCAGATCTGCAGTTCTTGAGATTATCGCGTTCAACCAAACAAACAAACAAACAAACAAACAAACAAACAAACAAACAAACAAACTCTTTAGCTTTATATATTAAGTATAGATTACCTAACAGTTTTTATGTCATAATGTAATTGAAAAAAGCACTATATTATTATTACATTGGATTTAATATATTTGTATGTTACGGCTTTCAATTTGGTCTCCTTGTTTAGAAAACAAATATTGTGTACAGAAAGTAATCTATATATTAATACGTGAAGCAAATTTTTTGTATACCTTTTTAACCTACTTCCCGTCAACGGGTGAACTTGAAATTTGGCATAGTTAAAGTTTATATGGCGGAGAAGTGCAGAAAGCTGTTTATTTTATATAAAATGCATTAGAAGTACATTCAATTAATTAAAATTTGCACTACTCACACTACTACTCGAATTTTACACAACATATACACACATGTAAATAAAAAAGACATTTTGACAGCCGTCAATAAATACGAATTTCAAAAAAGGTTGTGAAAGAAGGAGGTTGCTATGCTCGACTCGTATTTTTTAACTCTTACGTTCTAATTACCATTTTTCATCCTACATTCAACAATGATATTATAAAATATAACTATTATTGTAACGTTTATTATTTTTTATGGTGCACACTTCAAATAATGAATTAATAAAAAATGAGCCAAATAATACTTTGTATAATCAAAATAAGAATTTTGTTCATAAAAGTAATCCATGACTTAGACCTCCGCGGTTACAATGTTGCAATTCAACCTCATGTATCAATAAAAAGAATTTATTTTCAAAAGCTAGCATTGTATTGTGCATCCATTACTTTTCCAAACGATGATACTGGACAAATCACTATTTCTCATAATGAACAGACTACATTTAATTCAATATCACCCAGAAATACCACCCACGAATGGTGTCGTGTAAAATTAATTGAAAATTGTCATGAGTTGCGATAAATTTCTTTATTTTCGGAAAGTTATGTTTGTTTAAAATTTAAGAGCTGTATACCACGTGGTTTTTGTTTCAAATTTATAATTAATTTCTATGTGCATTTACAATTACTTTTTTTAATGTTAATATAATTAAAGATCATGGCAAATGGCAAATAACTGAGTAGCCATGATGAAAACCTTTGATTATAGAAGTATACCCTTTGACAAACGAACTCTAATAAAGTTCAAACTTTACAAAATCAATTAACTATGGTCGAATGTCGACCACTGGGCGCCCACTAGTTGCAATAAATTTTTCAAGTAGAAAACATTTAAAAAAACACCTAACAATTATTTCACATTTCACACGAGGGGATTTACGGTTACTTCTACTATTATTCATAAAAAAAGAGGAATAAATCGGGTTTAGTTAAGTTTGTATACATATTAACTGAATAGATCGATACTGTTTCCTGCAACTCGAATAGATTGCCCGTAATATTTGTTAGTACAAATATTATAACACTAAATTACTGTAAGTATCCAATGTTATGATAACACAAGAGGATCATTACATTCGTCCATCATTTACCTTAGTAAATCCTTGAGCTCATTCGATTTGAAAATAAATAGAACAAATCGTATGCACCGGCCCAAAATTAAATATTTATTCGATATGAACGCTATACTTACGAATTATTTTAGAATTGTAATCCAAGGATTTTTATTATTATATTTGATGGGAAAAATAAACCAATCAAGAAACATAAACATTTGTTAGTTTGCGATTCTGCGAATGTTATATCAAATCAAATTACGGTGATTTTGTATTTTAGTCTATTGTTTTCGATTTTGTGCCAAATTAACTTCGCGACATAAAGGTTATTGGTAAACTTTGTAATTAGAAATAGTATCTTTAGTCAAATAAAGTATATAATTAATTGTAGTGATCATAGCTGTCGCCAACCTTCCAATGTAGTTCAGTATCAGAAAATCTTGTTCATAGCATCGAGCATCCGTAGCCTCTTGGAAGGAAAGTTTTAAAATAACTCTACGCTCTGATTACTACTATGATTACTAAACAAAATATGAGATATCGTAGATTTTTGTTGTCCTAGAGTAATCCCGAATGTGAACAGCCCATTTAATAATAAATGATTACCGTCGCCTACGGCAACTATGGGTCTATGGACATCACTATTGTGTTGTGAAACACGCATATCCTCAGTTGGGATCCCGTACACAGCAGTCTACGTCATCAGCTCATCATCATCTTCAGCCTGTAAGAGACCCGCTGAAGGCCTCTTCCCCCAAGGAAGAGATGTGCAAACTCACCACGCCAGCCCAAGACATAGAAGTGATATCAAGCCTTAAAAGCAGTTCTTAGATACCCGTTTCCTCACGAAGATTTCTTTCACCATAAGCCGATAGTGTTACCAATTTATATTAGGAAATGTATTGAATCGAATTGTAATTGAATTCCGAAAAATTAGTTGGAATTGATATACTATCAGTCAAGCCAATCTATCACCACGTCTGTTAACCCTGCAACAGTGCAGGATAAATCACCGGATTGTCGACTACGCCAATAGGCGAGAAGGCGGTTGATAGAGTAAGACACGAGGGACTATCAGGGCTATTGACGTATCGCGCACTACGAAGATCCACCCATTTAATTGCCCTTTCGTGACGGATCGCCAAGTCGACGGCCAGCCTTTATGGAATACCGGGTATTTGCGGAGATACCTACAGCGCCTGCCTTATGTTTGCAATATGCCGATGGCTTTCTTTTATTCGGCCGGAGCGAACCCCAAGCTAGCATTGTTTACTGATGATGCTGCGTATCGTGTTTGTGCGAGTACGTATTCTTACAAAACAACAAATATACTGCAGACTACATTCGACCAGCTTTGCCAGCACAGCTCAGCTGGCAAGACCGATGCAGAGTGAGGGTCATTGTCTCCGAAATGGAAGTGCTTCTATTATTAACAAATAATTTTATTAGCAAAACTAGCTGACCCGTGCAACTTCGTTTGCACCAAATTGGTTATCACGCGAAAAAATTGTTTCTTTTTTTTATCGTAGCACGGCAAAATGCCTGCACTATGCCTGATGGTAAGCACAGGAGAATCCAAAAATAATAGCGACCACCGAGTGACACACTTTCCATCGCTGGTCGCCACTATCATGCCGGCCTACAAAAAGCTGGATATGCACAGGCTGATCCCGAAACGCGACGCGCAGAAGCGAATCACTATTACGGATTTTTTCGTCATGTACATGGTGGTTGTGACCCAGTCAGGCTGTAAAACCCTACCACCCCGCAAATAAAACTGATACCCGATTGCAGCCACAACTACTCTTTCCAATTGTGAATCCAAACTATCCACGGATTCACTTAAACATATGCCCAGATTACATGTATTCATTTTTTAAATAAACCTAGTACCCATTCGTAGCGTCATCTACCAGGATCAATTAAAATAAAAACTAACCTACATAAAACTGAATAAACATCTCTACCACTTACTTTATCATAACTATCTTCGACTTGTATTAAAACCTTTTTATACTCCATTGTATTAAAGAAAAATATATGAACACCGTATCGAAGCGTCAAACATCCCGCCGAAAACGTCAAATGTCACTTGCTTGAAACTATTGTCTAAGAGTTATAAACTGTTTCAAAAACGTATTCGAAATATATTTCCAATATATTTTTATAAATAATCTCTGTACCACTCACAACATAGTACCTATCACCTTCAAACCAAGCCAGTTTTATACATCAGGTTCAATCCCTCGGTAAGGATCCCTTGAGTGCGTTGCTTGCGCGATATGGTGACACACAAATATACATCACTGCTACAACACTACACGATCACCCCCACACACGTGAAACACATGAAACACTGAATGATGATGAATGAAACATGCTACACATGAAAGTGGAAGGGTTTACTTTTTTCCTTATCGAACTAAAAAACTCTCAATTTTCCGATAATAAATATATGCAGGAGTTGTTGAGGCGTGTATGCTTGGTATACA
This sequence comes from Antheraea mylitta, assembly GCA_014332785.1. Classification (NCBI taxonomy): domain Eukaryota; kingdom Metazoa; phylum Arthropoda; class Insecta; order Lepidoptera; family Saturniidae; genus Antheraea; species Antheraea mylitta. Next base: position 4,747,479 of record JACEII010000016.1, read on the forward strand.
TATACGTTTCAACAACTCATACATATATGAATAGTTAGCTATATTAGTTAAGATAGGTCGCGATTTTGCATGCAACAGGCAACAGCCAAGCCGAGGTGTGCCGTGTACCCTTGAACTGGTTGCCTAAATAAAATCGGCTGAGTGCCTTAAGCGCTCCTCTTAGTAGTCCGGTAACTTATATATAAGTTATTGAAACATGCATGTGTACCAAGCATGCGTGCCTCAACAACTTCTATATGTATTTTGTGTAGGAAAAAATCCTCTAAACTATGTAGGATAGGATAACGAAAAATAAGGGTAGAACTCTTGTGTCACTGTATCGCGTGAGCAGCGTACTCAAGCGCTCCACGCCCAGGGAACAGATATAGGCTTGAGCCGTTGCCGAGAAGAGCCTAATTTGGTGTACGGGAGCGAAATTTAGTCCCAGAACACGGCGGCGTGATCTGCGGTTATGCGGGCGTAGGTGAGAACACGCTCTGTTTGAAGAGACAGGCTGGTACTGATCGTTCGCTGACGTGATTGAATCAGGAGGATCGGTAAAAATGTGTCGCGGTCGTCTTCTATACTGCGCAGCGTTGGGTACGGGTTCATCGTTCGCGGCAGATACCACTAACGGGCTGGGATGATTCGCGGCTTTTTCGAAATAACTACCTGTAAGTGATTTTATATACGCTCAGATAGAAAGCATCTCCAGGTCCTGTGGAGATCCTTATTCCGGACGTACCATGGGGCACCGGTGATTTTACGTAGGGCTCAGTTCTGGAGAACCTGCAACTTTTGAATATGATTTTGCGCATGTGCAAAGACCGAACAACTGTACGTCATAATTGGACGGATGCAAGTTTTATATAAAGTGAGTTTATGTCTGGGGGACATTTTACTCTTGTGACAAAGCAAATGATAGAGACGACCCAAGACCATACGGCTTTGTTTTGCACTCTTTCTGTGTGTGAATCGAAATTTAAGTGTTTATCTAAAGTGACACCGAGAGAGAAAGTGACCGGCCCAAGGTATTTCGGTTTTGTATAGCCTGATGGTCGATGACGCATATATTTGAGATGGCGTCAATCTCAAGTCATACGTTTACGTTTATCGTTGTATATGGTGGTCAATAATGTTTAAGAAATTTGTTCTTTGCTATGAAAAATTAATAAATTAATGTCAATGTCGTGTCAACAACAACATATTTGTTCGTTAGAGAAATTAATTAATTTTACACATATAAATTACAGAAACGAGTGATGTGTGATCTTAAAATTTGAAAATAATATTTTTTCATTTGTGTTTTAACAGTTTCAAAACTAAAACACTTTGAAATACGTAAGTACAAATAGGATTCCGACTAAAGAAAAATTTTGACATACTATATGTCAACAGATATTATTTGAATGCATTTATTGTATTATTTTATTATAGTATAAATATTCATGAATGGTTTTTGATTACTCTTTCGCCACGTAGAGAGTTATATTTATATACATTATAATACTTTTATTACCGACGAAAATGTCAAAGATTTGCGCTGGCTGTAGCAACAAGATTCCTAATAAAGAATTCTTAAAGTGTCATGAATGTTCTTCGATATATGATATAACTTGCGCTAAAATGCAGCTAAATGCTTTTAATAATATGAGTAAAAACAAAAAAGGTTCTTGGATATGTCATCCATGTAGAAGCCAGCTCAATACAAGCAATACCATTTCAGCAACACGATCCGTTTTTGAATATAACAACTCTGATTGTAATCTCATCGAATATCAAGCACAAAATAGTATTATGGACGGTAATTTATCATCTGATTGCATTAATGTTAAACTACGCACGAAAGTATGTAATGATATAGATAAATCTATTTGTGCATTTCATTCTGAAGACGTATTGCGAACATTGATTAGGCAAGAATTAAAGGATATTCTATCTGGTTACGTGGACGTTAATTTAAAGGAACCTTTAGAAGGAATTAAAACTATTAAAGAAGATCTATGCCATATAAGAGAATCTATGGAATTTATTAATGAAAAGTTTGAAGAATTAAAATTGGAATGCGTATTAAATTTTAAAAAGATTACTAACCTAGAAAAAGAAAATAGCTCCCTCAAAGCGTCTATTAACAACTTAACTACTCGTTTTAATCAAATGGATCAATTAAGTAGAACTACTAACCTAGAAATACAATGCGTACCAGAATCAAAGTCCAAAAACTTAATAAAAATGATAGAACAACTTGGCCGAGTGGTAAAATGTCCCATATTAGAAAAAGATATTTACTACTGCTCTCGTATTGCTAAGAAACTATCGGAGAGCTCTCGTCCCCGCTCTATACTTGTGAAATTAAGCAGTCCCCGCCTTCGGGATACATTACTAGCAGCTGTTATGAAACATAACAAGATTAATTCAAAAAATAAATTACAGTCCTGTGATCTAGGAATAAAAAACTTAAATTCATCGCCTATATATGTCACAGAACATCTGTCACCCGAAAATAAAACATTACATGCAGCGGCAAGACAAAAGGCAAAAGAACTACAATTTAAATATGTTTGGGTACGTGGAGGTAAAATATTTATGCGTCAAAATGATACGCATCCATGTGTTCTCGTGAAGGACTTAAATACTTTAAATAATCTTAAATAATGTTAGTTTTAATTTATTACTTATTACTTTTAATTTTGTTATTTTTTTTTCTTTTTTATTATTTAATGCGTAATCTTACACTGAAATAGTTTAAAGTATATAATTCGATAATCTTAATATTTATTATCAAAATGTACGTGGGTTGAATACTAAAACAACAGAGGTATATTTAAACATATTGAATAATGATTTCGATATCATTTGTCTTTCTGAAACTTGGCTCAATTCGTCTGTTTTTGTTAATGAACTTTTTGACGAACGATATTTAGTATATAGACGTGATAGGGAAACTAGCAACTTCCACCCGAAAAGAGCTGGAGGCGGTGTTCTTATAGCTGTCTCAAAGAAATTGAATTCAAGACGTTTGTATGATTATGAATCTGGGTGTGAAGATATTTGGCTTAGCATAGATGTACAAAACTCTCAACATATTGATAAAAAAATGTATATATGTTGTGTATACCTACCACCACCTCTACAAAAGAACATATTTAAACATTTTCTTGATAATATCAACAAAAATATGGAAACATCTAAACATGTCCTAATACTCGGTGATTTTAATTTACCATGCATTGAGTGGCATGAAGGAGAAGAAGCATTCATTAATATATCGATGACAAGTAACAAATCTTTTGCCGAAGGTCTCATTAACTGTATGGCTCTCAATAACTTTCTTCAATATAATAACGTTACCAACGATAGAGGGCGCATTTTAGATTTAATTTTAAGTAATTTGCCAATTGAAAATGTGGTATGGAGTAAAAGTTTATTGAGCAAATTAGACCCTTCACATCCTCAATTATTATTCAAAATTTCTAATCTAGATTTAGATTATATGAAACCTAATAATGTAGCGCGATTTCAGTACTTCAAAGCAGACTATGACAGTATTATTAAGAAGCTTAGTGATATAAACTGGGATATTGAGTTTACAGATTTTGATAATGTGGATTCCATGGTGACTACATTTTACAAGATTATCCGTAAAGTTATTTACGATTTTGTCCCTAAAAGAATTCCAAAAAATAATAATTATCCTAGTCGCTACACAAACACTTTAAAAAGAATGTTGAGGGAAAAAAATAAATATAGAATTAAAATAAAAAAATACCAAAACTCCTTAGATTCCATCAGTTACGACGTGTTAAAAGAAAGATGTGAAAAATATACTAAGGTTTGTTACAAAAATTATATTGAATTACTTGAAAAATCTCTCAAGCGTAATCCAAAATTGTTCTGGTCTTTTATTAAAAATAATCGTAAAAACTCTAGCTCGTATCCTAATCCCATGTATCTTAATAATCATGTAGCATCAAATGGATTCGAAATATGTTCATTATTTGCTCAACATTTTTCATCGGTTTATTTAAAACCTGGTTGTAGTAATACACCAAATAATATTATCACTTTCCACGATTCAAAATGTTTAAGTTCATTTACAATAAATAAAGATGAAGTTTACAAAGCTCTTAAAAACCTAGATTCCTCTAAAGGTGCTGGATCTGATGAAATTCCATCTGTATTCGCCAAAAAATGTGCTGAGCCCTTATGTTATCCATTAAGTATTATATTCAATAAATCCTTACAGTCGGGTATATTTCCAACAATTTGGAAATATTCCTTGATTGTGCCAATACCTAAGACTGGAAAAGCAAATTATATAGATAATTATAGACCAATATCAATATTACCAATCTTTAGTAAACTGTTCGAATCTCTTTTATATCCCATTATTTTCTGGCATGTCAAATCAATTATTACAGAGAATCAGCATGGATTTATGAAATCTAGATCTACGTTGACGAATCTGTTTCTCTATCATCACGGTCTGGTTAACTCTGTAGATAACCGCATCCCTGTGGATGTTATATACACAGATTTCTCCAAAGCATTCGATTCGGTGGATCATGAAATACTGTTATTAAAATTATCATCTATGGGTATTACTGGAAATTTACTGAATTGGTTTGAATCATATTTAAAAGGCCGTAAATCCATGGTGGTAGCACATGGGTTTACATCTTCTCTATTCCCCATCTATTCAGGAGTCCCTCAGGGTTCTCACCTAGGTCCAATCCTATTTAATATATTTATAAATGATATTACATCTTGTTTTAAATACTATGATTTCTATCTTTATGCTGATGATCTTAAAATAGCTAAATCAATGTATACGCCAGAAGATACGATTTTACTTCAAGAAGACTTGAACCGTGTAGTACAATGGTGCTATACAAATAAAATGAAACTTAATATTAATAAATGTTATTGTATAAGATTTACTAGAGATACCTCTAACTCTCAATGTGTTTATAGAATAGAAGAAAATATTTTGCATGAAGTTGATTACATAAAAGATCTTGGTATAGTATTTGATAAGAAACTGAAATTTGATAAACACATAAATAATATTATTAAAAAATCTTTTAAAATTTTAGGTTTTGTTTTGAGGAATAGTAAGGATTTTAAGAATTGCAGCACTAAAATACATCTATATAAATCATTAGTAAGACCTAATTTAGAATATTGCAGTCTAATCTGGAATCCGCACTATGATATTTATATAAAAAACATAGAACGAGTACAAAAAAGATTTTTATGGCATGTCTGTTACAATAGCAATGTCGTCAATAAGATTACAAAATATAATGACCGACTTAATCACTTCAAACTATCCTCCTTAAATAATAGAAGAGTAATATTAGAACTTATGTTTTTATTTGATATTTTTCATGACAATATTGATTGTCCACAAATTACTAATCACTTTAAATTTAATATTCCTGTTAAGCTTCCAAGATCTAATAAATATGTCCCATTTTATATTTCTCATTCACGTACTAATTTAGGCTTTTACTCTCCAGTCAACAGAATATCTAGTAGTCCGGTCATTTTAGACAATTGAAATAAAGAAAATTCCGACAGAGCCAAATCTTCGTAGAGACCTTAGGTTTACCACAAGGAATAAAGTGTCAAAAGTCCCCATCAGTCCCATGTGAGCTTAGGGACTTATTCGGAGCCCAAGGTAAAAATTTTAGGTCTTTTGGATTTTTCTCGAAAACGGTAAGTTTTATCGAAAAAGTACTTCAGGGCAAAGTTGTAGATCTTAAAATTCTGTATAAAAATGGTCCCTATGATTTTTCTCTAAGACCCACTATTTCCCAGATATTACGCTTGTAAGAATCACGTTCTACATAGTATGCACACATATGCCACGTATATACATATTTAGGTACTCAAGCAAGCAAAAATGCCTACTCGTGTCTCTTTTATGTTACATTATACTACTATACATTATACTATTCTAAGAAAATTTACTCTAAAATCACCGCCGGTCCCTTACCGAATCCCCTCTACTTGAATAACATCTGGCCTTGAAAAACATCTGCCTATTCTTTTGTCCATGTGGTGTCGTTCACGTATACCTGCTTCTTTTAGTGTTGAACGAGCAGTTCGAGTGACTATACGTATTTATTACAAGCGTCTACTATTGAAGTTAGTGCTGATTAATATTTAAAAAAAAATGTCACAATTTTGCTTTATTTGTAATAAACTTTTGACTGAAGATGAAACTGTTGTGGTCAGTCGTGGAATGCCAACTTTAATCGATGCAAGTGTCGCGAGAAGTGATGAGTTTGCTGATTATTTAAGAAGCCAAAAGTCCGTTACAATTCACGTGGATTGCAGAAAATCATACACCCGGAAAACTTCAATCTCTGCATCAAAAAGACAACGAGAGGAAGAACAGGCCAGTACTTCAAAAGTAAGTCCACCTCATACTAGAGCGCGAATAAGTGAAACAAGCTCCGAATGACGCCGATGTCCTCATAATTGAAACAGCAATAGAACAATTTAATGCAAGAAATACAACTATTGTAGTAGGTGAAGATGTTGATTTATTAGTACTACTCACTGCAAGGACTCCATCTGATAAAATTATTTACTTTTTAAAACCTGGGAAGGCGCAGCAACGGACAGAAATATATTCTTCTAAAAGTTTATCAGCTTATCCAAAATGCCAAAACTTTATTTTATTTTTACATGCGATAACCGGGTGCGATACTACGTCAGCAATGTTTAGAAGGGGCAAAAATTCAGTATTAAAATTATTTGAAAAAAATGATTTGATTGACTGCGCAAAAGTATTTACAGAAATTAATTCTTCACCTCAAATACTAATTACTAAAGGAATTCGGTTTCTTCTTGCGGTTTATGGAGCTCCAAAAAAAATTGATTGCATAGATACGTACAGATATTTAATATTTGTAAAAAATACACGAAACAAAAAGCAAGTACAGCTATCTTGTCTTCCTCCAACATCGACATCTGCTACTCAACATTTGTTTCGAGTATACTATCAAGTTCAGACATGGCAAGGCAATGAACTGAACCCTGAAGACTGGGGTTGGAAATTGATAAATAATACTTTGGAACCGATTCGAACTTTACTGCCCCCTGCTCCAGAAAAACTTCTTAACACTATTTTTTGCAATTGCAAGAAAGGTTGTAGTGCCAAATGTGGCTGTAAAAAAGTAGGGTTGCAGTGTTCTCCAGCGTGCACCAATTGCCAAGGTGTCTCTTGCTCAAATGTTCAATTAAATACAAGAGAGGAAAATTCATGTGATTTTGATGAAGAGACAACTGATTCATCTTCATTTGAACAATTTCTAAGCGTTCATCAACAGGAAGGAGAAGAAGAAGAACAAGAAGAAATTGAAGAAAACATGATTGTTGAAGTTGAATATGAAGAGTATGAGTCAGATTAAAGTAATAAAAAAAAGTTAGAACGACAGTTAAACTCAGTAACCCATATCAATAATCTTCATACTATTAAATAATTATTGTTCCTGAAAATAACGTCATAAAGGTTCGTGGAATAGGCCTACCGGGGATACCACGTTAAAAAAAATGCGCCGAGTACACTACCTCACAGGTGGTGTGGAAATGTGTGCATATTATGTAGGACGTGATTCTTACAAGCGTAATATCTGGGAAATAGTGGATCTTAGAGAAAAAATCATAGGGACCATTTTTATAGAGAATTTTAAGATCTACAACTTTGCTCTGAGGTACTTTTTCGATAAAACTTACCGTTTTCGAGAAAAATCGAAAAAACCTAAAATTTTTACCTTGGGCCCCGAATAAGTCCCTAAGCTCACATGGGACTGATGGGGACTTTTGACACTTTATTCCTTGTGGTAAACCTAAGGTCTCTACGAAGATTTGGCTTTGTCGGAATTTTCTTTATTTGATCACTATTTTTATGTCTAAAATGACCGGACTATAGGTCATATAACTCATTTCATAAAACGTGCGACATTTTCTCTACTAAACGAAATCATTTTAAAACAGCGATAGAAGCATATCAGCCTATTCACAAAATATAGCTTTAATTGGTTCAGTATTTCTGTTTATTTTTCCCACTCTCTCTCTTTCTGTTAAATTGTTATATACCTAATGTTTTATAGTATGATTTAAGAGTATCAATTAATTGTTTTTTCTAATTTCTAATTTTTACTTTTTCTGTTTCAATTTCTTAGTTTTTGTATTATTATGTTAAATCTTTAAATATGTAAAATAGTTTAATATTTACTTTATGAATATTTAATTAAGTGTTGGAGCATGCCGTGGTTGTCTATAAATATGACTACATTTATAATGATTCATAATAGTAGGACTATTTTTTTATATTTACTAATGTATTGTCATGTTGACGACCCTAAAATAAATAAATAAATTAAAAAAAAATTGGTTTCAAATTTATTATTGGAACAAAGTTCCTTACGGCAGGCTTGGAGGAGATAGCGATTTTGCTGCGCGACCGAACTAAAAAAAATGTAATAGTAAAACCGTAACGAAAAGTGCGTGGAATATAACAGTTAAATGAGACGTGCGCAGGCGCGACAGTCGTATACACAAGCGAGTAGTGTATAATACTTTTCTCTTTCTCCTTTTTTGTAATTATTTCTATTTTTATGTAATTTTGTGTTGTCAAACAAAAATAAAGAGACATATTTTGTTATTTTAATTGATAATTTGAATTACGATTACATAAAATTGAGCACGATTTTTTTTTCCAAATAGTGTCGATTCTACATTAGCCGAAAGAACTTCGTTCCTACCTGGTGTCCCACGACACCACATTCTTTTTTTTATTTATAAAATATATCAGCGGGTATATATATGATTGTTTATAAAAAATGTGTCTGAATGTTTAATTGCGTTTGAAAGTTACTGAAAAAAATGTTCCTAAACTTATTATTGATTAATCATAAATCAAAATGCCTATTAAAAATACAACGTTAACCCGCTACCAAGTGTCCTAAATTCTGTCTATTGATATATTGATAATTTCTGTGGGTGGTAGAGCCACGCTGAAGCTATTACTGGTTTCAGCATGAATGGGTCGGCTCGTTCGGGCTAATACTGCCAGAATACTTACAGAAAACCGACGTCAAATAACAGTGCTTGCATTGTAATGTTTCGTTCGGTCAGTGAGAGTGCCGGAGGTTCCCTTACACTCCCCCATATACAGGTTGGAAACGCACTTACAAATCCCCTGGTGTTGCTAGTGTCTATAGACGGTGGTGGTCACTAAACATAACGTGACCCACCTGTTCGTTTGCCTCTTATGATATAAAAAAAATATATTGATGTATTAAAGAACCAGGTATTCTAAAATTCTTGTTCTTTTAACGTTGCCGGCTCTTGTACTAAGGTGTCGCAAAAAAGTCTAGTTACGTTAACTGCAAATTTTTGTTTTTCGTTATTCTGGAGAACTCATTGCGTTTTATGGGACAAAGAGTATCCTGGATGTAGTCTTCTAATATTAGTTATCACCGTGTCAAATTTCGTTAAAATTGAACCCTTTGCGTTTTATGAGACAAAAAGTATATTTGATGTAATCTCGTAATATTAGTTATCACTATGTCAAGTTTCATCAAGATTGGTTCAGTACTTTCAGAGTGATGCGTGTGCATAGGGACAGACAGACAGACAGACAGACAGACAAAAATTGTAAAAAGATTATTTTTGGCTTCTATATCGATAACATAGTCTACCCTAATTAAAATTTTCAAAAAATATTTAATGTACAGATTTCGACTTGTTACAGTTTTATTATAGTATATAGATATAGATATAGATATATAATATTTAAGTTTACAGTAAATTAGATATATTTTATAGATCTCAAAATTAGTCCCGTCAGGAATGTTCTTAGAGTAGATTTGCGGAAAATTAATTGCATACTGTCGGCGCTAACCTTAAACTGTCGAGAAAATTACTACGGAACTAATTAAGCTGAGAAATGGAAAACACAGGAAATCCTTTCAGTGCCAGATATATTTGCTCTGAAAGTGGATATGACGGTTTCCTACTGGTTCTAGTTTCAAACTTGCTTCTGAATTATAATAAGTCGAATGATAGAGACAGGCGTTTGATCACGTTTTATCGGTATATGTTTTACTGGAAAGCACATGTTGATCAAAGTTTAATGTTGTTTTGATATTAATTTATTGCAACGTTTTGAGGTCTATTGTATCTTTATAACTGTAGGCCACAATGATAATTGAATATAAGATGAACTGGGAACTTGTTCGCTAATTTCATAACATGAAAAAATATCTTGGTGTAATTATTTTTGAAAATTACAATATTATGTATCTTTACGTTTCAAATAGCTTCATCATGTTTCCTTTTCTTAATCATTGGGATAATTAAATGAATTTAATCTCTTTACTCTCCCAATTTACATTCTTATATATACACTCATATCTATCCACATAAAGCTCATGCATTTTAAGAACAGTAAGATTAAAGTAAGAATTACTATAAGGTCTGAGAGTCTGAAAATGATACAATTAACTATGAAATACTATTTCAGTAGGTGGGAGAGCCATGCTGAAGCTATTACTGGCTTCAGTATGAATGGGTCACCTCGCCTGGGGTACTACCACTCGACCCACAGAAAACCAATTTATTATCTTTGAAATATAGATTTTGTAGAATATTATTATTAAAGAGTTTCCTATATATAATAAATCTATACTAATATATAAAGCTGAAGAGTTTGTTTGTTTGTTTGTTTGTTTGTTTGTTTGTTTGTTTGTTTGGTTGAACGCTATGATCTCAAGAACTACAGATCCAATTTAAAAGTTTCTTTTAGTGTTAGATAGCTCATTTATCGAGGATGGCTATAGGCTACATATCATCACGTTAAAACCAACAGGAGTTGAGCACTAATTAAGAATGTCAAAAAAACGGGCTATTTTTTAAGCTTCCGCTGCGTGTTAATGTCAGTATTATATGCGTTGCCATGGTAACGCGATAACATTCTATCGGAAATATTTTCACGGTTTATTTTGTGTTCCTACTCAAAAGGTTTGTTCTACGTTAGTTTTGTTTTCAATTTTTAATTATACGTGGTACGTTTGTGTCGGAAACATTTGTAAATTTTATTTTGTGCTGATATTCTAAAAGGTTAGTAGTAATAATATTCGTCCATCACAATACAGGCGAAGGAATTAATCCATACTGCCAATTCTAAAATTGTCAGTATAGGTAGTTCTTATGTATTCTCTATACATAAGCGCCAAATCTTCTATATAATATTTCGTAAATTTTTATCTTCTTAATTTCAAGCTTACAGAATACATGCTCCATGGCATTATTTTTCATTTATTTCACTCATGCATAATAAACAAACCATATTACATAAAACGCCGCCAATTTAACACAACATAGAGTAAAATAATACAAAATTATGAATAAAATATAAAATCCCTACATAACACTGACTGAAATCCCGTCAAAAACTCCTCAAAAAGTTTATTCTACGTTAGTTTTGCTTCCAATTTTTGGTTTGTGATATATTGCGTATTACGTATTATAAGAATAAAGCGTGTGTATATAATATTCAAATAAATACTTTTTGATGAATACATATATCTGCGGTGCTACAAATATCAACATTTTTTTTTTATTCTGTCATTATATCTGTTTATTTATTTGTTCCGGGTAATCTCCGAAACAGCTGGACCTATATGAACGGTTTTGTTTTCTTAGAAATGATTACGCTATTGACCTAGCAAGGTCTTAACAGCTTCAACGGACTACAAGTAATATTTTAACAGAAATTTTACGGGCAAATAACCAACGAATTAGCTGTTTTAGCGAGCGAAGCTAGCGAGTTCAGCAGACGATACCCGATATTATATCTATACAATAAAAGATTGAACACATATTGTTCGATAATGTATAGCTTAATATTTTCATTACTTTCTTATATAGTGTAAGTGAGCAATGAGGCTGATACATAGATAGTAGTTTAAAGTTCCAGCTATGTGGCTTATGATAAATTCCATCCCATTTACCTATTACTGTAGATGATGTGCGTGTCATACTTACAAATATTTTTGAAAGAGTATTATTGTTATTTACACATCTAATAACAATTTTACATTTATTTAATACATTCAAAAAACGCGTGCGGAGCCGCGGGTAACAGCTAGTATATAATAAGAGGACACATTTAATTCCAAACTAGAACAACTTTCTATAATCGAGTACAGATAGATATACGTACCTATATCAACATATCATAAGGCAAGGAAATAAATTGAATCAAGCAAATGAACTTCAACGGTTATGTTGGCGAAAGTCCAAGTTGAAATATTTGTGGTCTGTCTTTCATTCGACCTGTCAGGATGTCAAATGTATAGACTCGTTGTGAGTTAATATTATTTTAAATTTTATATTAATACTAGCTGTTACCCGCGGCTTCGCACGCATTTTTTAAATATATTAGATGTTTAAAATTGTGATCGCACATCTATTGTAAATTACAATAATACTCTTTCAAAAATAACTGTAAGTATCACACGCACATCATCTACTGTAACAGGTAACGTGTACATTATATATGTGAATACTAATAGTGAATCGAATGGAATAGGATTTATCATCAACCACATAACTGGAACTTTAAACTGTTATATATCACCCTCAGTGCTCACTTACACTATATAAGAAAGTAATGAAAATATTAAGCTAAACATTATCGAACAATATGTGTTAAACCTTTTATTATATAAATATAATATGTCCATAGTGTCCATATAATTAAGTTATTATCATACCTTGCTATAATTTAAATCAAATATAAAGATATGACTTTCAATTACAACAGCGATGCCCTTAGTGTTGCAGTTGTTCATAGGCGATGGTAACCACTTACCATCAGGTGGGCCGTCAGCCTGTTTGCTGCCTTTTGGCATAAATACATATACATATGTATATATTTATTCTTGGAGTCCAGTACAGCGCACGTCACACGAACGACGAATGCACGGATAACAGTTTATCACTACATAGTGTAAAACAAAGTCCTATTCCACGTCTGTATACATGTATGTTCGCGATAAGATCAAAAACTACAGAACGCATCTTCATGTCGTTTTTAACAATATATAAAATGATTCTTGGGCAAGGTATAGGTATAGTTTGTCTTATTATCAGGGCGGGCAACGTCTGCTGAACCCGCTAGTTTAAAATAAAACAGCCAATTAGTTACTTATTTGCCCGAAAAATTCCCGTTCAAATAGGTCTAGCCGTTTCGGAGATTACCCGGAACAAATAAAAAAACACAACAGACATATCGATAGAATTAAAAAAAAATGTTGATATTTGTAGCATCTCATATATTCCTAATATAAAATACACTCACTTTACTTTTATTACACGTAGTATATCACAAATCAAGAATTGGGAACGAAACTAAAGTAGAAATAAATTTTTTGAGGAGTTTTTGGCGGAATTTTAGTCTGTCATCTAGTGGATTTATATTTTATTAATAATCTTGTGTTATTTGTCTCTATATTGTGTTAAATTTGTGACGTTTTATGTGATATGGTTCGTTTATTTTGCATAAGTGAAATGAAAGAAAAATAATACCACGAAGCATGAACTCTGTGGTCTTGAAAATTAAGAATATAAAAATTTACGAAATATTATATAGAGTATTTGGCTCTTATACCTTAACATTATCTTGGACATAGAAGAAAAATACCTATATTGACAACTTCAGAATTGGCAGTATGGATTAATTCCTTCGACTATCTTATTGGACGAATATTATTACTACTAAACATTTTGAATAGCAACACAAAATAAACTTTAGAAATGTTTCCGATATAAACGTACCACGTATAATTAAAAATTGGAAACAAAAGTAACGTAGAATAAACCTTTTGAATAGGAACACAAAATAAACCATGAAAATATTTTCGATAGAATGTTATCGCGTTACCATGGCAACGCATATAATACTGACATTAACACGCACCGGAAGCTTCCAAAGTAGCCCGATTTTGAGACATTCTTCATTAGTGCTCAGCTCCTTTTGGTTTTAACGTGATGATATATAGCCTATAGCCATCCTCGATAAATGAGCTATCTAACACTAAAAGAAACTTTTAAATCGGATCTGTAGTTCTTGAGATCATAGCGTTCAACCAAACAAACAAACAAACAAACAAACAAACAAACTCTTCAGCTTTATATATTAGTATAGATAGGTATTTAATATGCTTTTTACGCTTCGATTGTTTCAAACGATATTTTCGACAACTTCGAAGTGTTCATAATATATTGATATTCATTTTTTTAAAAGTAAAACTTCCTGTGGGAGACCTTTGGTAAATTTGGATCAATAACCTTTTTCGGTGACAAAAAGTGGTGAGAGTAAACACTGTGCCGGGAAAACTATTGAAAACACTAATTCTCGTCCGATCACCGAAGTTAAACAACGTCGGGCGCTCTTTGTACTTAGATGGGTGACCACATGACAACGTCACATGACGTTGGGTTTTAACCGACTTTGAAAAACCCTGCATGAGACGTAGTTTTAATATATTATTCAACCAATCTTTAGAATTGTTTTAAGAGTAGGAAACAAGCTACACAACTACTCTTTTTTAAGCAAAGAAGTAAGTGATGTCTGGAACTGACTCATTTCTGTGCATCCATTAAAAACGTTTCTGTCATGTATGTAATATAGTCTAAATATTGTATATATTTGTTAAAAAGATAAACCAGGTCGAGTTTCTTGCCGGTTCTTCTCGATGATGGATTGCTTCCGAACCGGTGGTAGTTTTTGATGTTCATAAGTGCCTTATTAGGGCCTAAACTGAATAAAGTATTTTTGATTTTGATCTTGATCTGATTAAATATTGTCATACTCACTTCTACGATTTAGACTAATTAGACAACACTTTATATGTTAACATTCATCAAACGGTTTAATTTTTTTTTTTTTTTTCGAACTGACTACGCTATTGACCTGGCAAGGTCTTTACAGCTTCACCGGACTACAACCAAACGGTTTAAGCTAATAAGCCTCTTAAATAAATAAACATACATAAACTTGAAGAATCGTACACACTTTTTGAGTAGTTCCGTAATTAATAAAACTAGTGGGCGCCCAGTGGTCGACATTCGACCATAGTTAATTGATTTTTTAAAGTTTAAACTTTATTGGAGTTCTTTTGTCAAAGGATATACCTATATAATCAAAGGTTTTCATCATGGCTACTCAGTTATTTGCCATTTGCCATGATCTTTATTATATAATCACTTAAAACAATCTATGTGTAAATGAAAATTAATAATAAAGTGGAAACAAACATCACGTGGTAAAGCTCAAATTTTAACCAAACATACGAACATTTACGAAGATAAATAAATTTATCGCAAACCATGACACAATTTTCAATTAATTTTGCACGACACGGTAAATAATATTTCAGGGTGATATTGAAGTAAATGTAGTCTGTTCATTATGAGAAATAGTGATATGCCCAGTATCATCGTTTGGAAAAGAAATGGATGCACAATACAAATTGAAATGGTGAATCCAAGACAAAGACGTTTTTAATACTACCATTAACTTTTGAAAATAAATTCTTTTTTGTTGACACATGAGGTTGAATTACAACATTATAACCTCGAAAGTCTAAGTCATGGATTACTTTTATGAACAAAATTCTTATTTTGATTATACAAGGTATTATTTGTTTTTTTTTATTAATTCATCATTTGAAGAAGTTCACCATAAAAAATAATAAACATTACAATAATAGTTATATTTTATAATATCATTGTTGAATATAGGATGAAAAATGATAATTAGAACGTAAGAGTTAAAAAATACATATAGTCGAGCATAGCAACCTCATTCACAACCTTTTTGGTGTTTTAGTTTAGTTTAGTTTCCATACTTGCTGTTATGTGTACTGTGGTATAGCTGCCGCCGCGCCGGCCGGCAGGTCATTTTAATTATGACAATTAATCTATACAGACTGAATGTTTAGAGAGTAGCAATATTTACGGAGGATACTTACTGTTACAATAATTATTTACCAATTTATTTCATGATATGGTCGTCCTGTAAAGTATTTCGTGTAAACTTCCCAATTAGTACACTCATACGATAATAGGGCGGGCAGAAAAAATAAATTTGTGCATTGAGACTAAAATGTAACTGATTAACATTTAATTATCTCTATTTAATTAGTATATGGAGGCAGCTCTGTATTCTAACTGCTTACATACGTAAGCAAGCGATAAAAAGCAACATTAAACAGTTTACAAATGTAATAAAAATAAATCTTTGATGTATCAAGGATCGTGATATAGTGATGTGCGCTATTTATTATTTATTACTTTGCACCTTTCGATTTACAAAAGTAATTTATTAGGAGAAAATTTTAATACACACACGCGTCACGTCACGCAACATTATGGAATATAACATTATATATATTTATTTTTTACATTAATATACCTACATCCTAGAGTATATTAGTTACTTTATCAAAATGTATTTATATATAGATGATATATATGTATATATATATTTTTCATATCATATGGCAAACGAACAGGTGGGGCAACTAATGTTGTTAGGTGATTACTGCCATCCATAGACACTAGCAACACCAACACCAAGTGCGATGCCAGCCTGTGTTTAGAGGAAGGGGGTAGGGAGGGAAGAGAGGACACGGGCCTCCGGCGTTCTTACTGACCGAACGAAACGCAACAACGTCAGCACTGTTACTTCACGTCGGTTTACTTCATACACTCTAAAATGTAGAATAATGAAACCAAATGAAATGTAATAAATACATTGAATAGAATGGATTAAAAACAGTTTTTTCTGTGAGTTCTTATAAAAAAGTATTACACTGTTTTTACGAAGAAAACATAGAAAACAAGGTAAACTATATACAGATGGGTTTCGGCTGAGTACCTTAAGCGCTCGCCGTACTAGTCCAGTGAAGCTGTTAAAGCCATGCTAGACCAATAGCGTAGTTAGTTTGAAAAAAAAACTTAATAGGCTTGAAGATTAATAACACAATGACGTGTGTTGGAATACTGCTAGGAGCCCCGACTTTTATTGAAGAAAAACATTATGAGAAAACCATAATGCGGGGATAAGGATTGTCTAATGTCCATGTGGTTAGTAACTTGAAAATCTATTACTAAATGTCTATAGGTGTGTTCTGGCAAATGTACAAAGTCAGACTTACAAATTTTGTACCACATCATTATAGATCCGATGAGATTATAGTCACATGTTAAAACGTACCCTTTACATAGTATAAAACAGTTCTCTACTGCGTCTGTTTGTTTGTTCGCGTTAAACTCAAAAACTACTAAACGGATTTTTATGCGGTTTTTACCAGTAAATTGATTAATGAGAAAGCTTTTGGTATTTTTTATAATCAGAGCGGGACAACGTCAACCACACCAGCTAGTAATTTTTTTTCGACCTGACTACGCTGTTGGCCTAGCAAGGTCTTAATAGCATCACCGGGCTACCAAGGCGAGCGCTTAAGGGACTCAGCCGATTTTAATTTGTAAATGCGAGAGTGAATTTGGTTGTTACGTTTTCGTGCTTTAACAACACGATTGACTTTTATGAAATTTTGCATACATGTTATCACGAATATAAAAAAGATATGGGTTACTTTGTATCAAGATAAATGTACTGTTCTCGGAAGATAGATATCAGCATTAAAACGAGCGAATCAGCAGCGTAAAAGCTAGTAAATAAAGGGAAATAAACCGTCATAATAACATCATTAAAAAATCCACTCTAAAATAGTAAATAGTTAATTCAAAATAAATAAAAAACACCCAACAGTTGCTCATAGATAAGATTTTTCACGCAGACAATTAAAAATAATAAAGCGAAAGCAAAAAAAGTGCGGGCCAAGAGTCTGCAGAACAAAAGAATAAGGAAAAAAAATAAATAAAGGGAAATAGAAGAACACTTCTAAATAAAATTTTTACAATTAATAAAATAAATCAGTAAACTACACGACACAGAGTTATACAAATAAGGTATAGTAGAAAATCATAGAGTGCCTAAAAAGAGTGGATTTTGATAACATGTGCGAGTTATTCCCACGTTACGTCACGAAGTTAACGAGATAGGTAATGTATGGATATTTTGGTAACATTATAGTGTAGATTTACAAAACAGTAATTGAATACCTACGTGCGGTAGCTCACGCTGGAGATTAGTGTAGATAATTGTGTGTTGAGTACGCTAGATGTTTACCACACGTCGATAATGATGTCACGATCTGATTCTGGATATTATCGGTAACAGCTTTGAGAATCAGATTAAGTGCATAATAGAATGCTAAACTTAGAAAATCACGAGTTACATTTTCATCAACAAGCTCTGAAAAACATCATGTAATTACAGGCGAATCAGACGTTTTTAGAGTTTGCAAAAGATATTGCGATTTTTTAACGATTTAAAATACTAAACATTCTTGTAAATTTTAAATGCACAATGAAAATTAAAAACCTTGTAAGCCTATTTACTTTTGTTTGTTTTTTTTTTGTATTTTATAGTAGTAAGGTAACTGTACTAATCAAGATCCGCTTTTAAATTCTCCGTATACAATTTGAATATTCCAGTTTATTCTACTACTAGCCTCTGCCCGCGACTTCGTTCGCGTGGAATAGATACTTTGGTTTACCGCTAACACACAGCGGAAGCTCTCACGAAGAAAAAAGCCCCGATTTATAACCATTCTTCATTGCTGCTCCGCTCCTATTGGTCTTAGCGTGATGATATATGATAGCCTATAACCATTCTCGATAAATGAGCTAATAACACTGAAAGAATGTTTCAAATCGGACCAGTAGTTCCCGAGGTTACCCCCTACAACACCACAACATCACGACATCACTAACTCACAAGCTTTATATTACCTCTTTATAATATTAGTATAGATAATCAAATAGCCATAGGGACGTAGGATTGGATGGGGAAAACAGACGTTGATGCCTGCGGAGATTGTCTTCAGTGTTATGCGAAACAGTATCGAGATTAGTTGTCCGCATGCTTTAATAAAAAATCGCTTCTGCTTATTTGTATATAGTAACGCCCTAAACAGGATTTATATTTGTTTATAGTTCGTAAACTATCATAAAATACGTAGATTATAAAGTGTAAACGTATATAGAGTGATTACTTTTATATTGATTTGTCTGTTTAAATATTTTTTGTTTTGTATCTTTACTCTTAATAAGGCCCAGGTATTCGTACTGTGGGTCTTGTAAGATGCATGGAAACTGTAATTATGTTAGCTATACCAGTAACTGACTTTGCACCATCGGAGTCGTCAGAACGCTCCGTAGTTGAAATGAAAGATATAGAATAACTTAATGATGAAGATGATGACATTCTCTCATCGCAATTTGTTACACCAACATTAACTCTGAAAGTTTCTAAATCGGCTACTGCCGCAAAGACGAAAAAAAAAAGATTTTTTACATTTAGAAACCATTATTCAGTTTGACTTCTCAGCTATCTGAATACTGTGTAGCGTGTTAAGATCTAATAGACATACGACAATGTGGTAAATGCTTAGCATTGTTGATGGTATCATGAGTTGTATGTAGGTATGACGCCGGATGATAATGATTTTTATTGCTCTAATCTAATACCTTCAAACGAGCAATTCTTGTATATTTTTATACTTGTATATATTGAGGATTTTGGAAACGGCGTCATCTATCTCCGTGAAACTTTGTATGTAGGTAGTTTCGGGGAAGTAGAACAGAGTAGAACATAAAGGTAAATTTCCCCGGCGCTGTAAAAACAAAAATAGCTTAGATGGAAATAGGGTACTTCGAAAATCCGTCTAACCCCAGTTCGAATCAGAGTGACAGCAAAAGAGATATATATATATATATATATGAGTTCTATGTAGGTATGACGCGGGATGATAATGATTTTTATTGCTTTAATAAATTTTAAAGCAAAAAAAAAAACATCAATAAAGTTACAGTTTGGTTTTTAGCACGATGGTGTATAGAAATAACTGAAGAGTAAACATTGTTTCAACCTAGTGCTTTATTTGGAACACTAGTTTCCAAGAAGGCCCGTTTTCCAAGTTTTTTTTTAAAGCACCGTTACTGCTACAGCTTTGTTGTTGTTCTGAATTATTCACCTTGCTTCGATTACGTAATAAAAAATAACTAATCGAGTACCTCATGTTTTATATTGATAATCCTTTGATTTATTATCTTTTATGTCCGTAAATAAATTAAGTGGGCCTTATTAAGTACCTTTCTACTAGCTTATCGCTCTGGCTTCGTATGAGTATACTAACTGAAACCAAAGTAACCTTTTACTATACGACTATTTAATGAAATGGAGTTATAACTGTACATCTTACAAGTCAATCTGTCAGCTCTGACAATGGTTTTGAAGATCTCTCTAGTGTATTTTCCCTCATTCGCTTTTTTTATGGAGATTTTTTGTCTTAAACTTTTTACTTTTACCTACGAATTTTGAAGTGGAAATTTCTTTAGGCACGTTGAGCGCTATTTTCTGCAGGAGATTTATAATTTCGGGTTATGACATACTAGTAAGCATGACTGGCCGTATTGTGCTTGTGAGGCTTGCGTCAGCCTAGCGACGCGTAATATGGGGACCTATGTATATGTAATACTAACCTCTGCATGCGACTTCGTTCGCGTGGAATAGTTACTTTGGGCTAACCCACACGTAGCGGAAGCTCTAAAGAGGATAAATCCCCGATTTTTGAACATTCTTCATTAGTGCTCCGCTCCTATTGGTCTTAGCGTGGTGATATATAGTCTATAACCATCCTCGATTAATGAGCTATATAACACTTAAAGAATTTTTCAAATCGGACATCTAGTTCCTGAGATTACCCACTACAACGTCACAAACTCACAAACTTACAAACTTTACCTCTTTGTAATATTAGTATAGATTGATATTTTGCAGCTCATCACGCGGTTTATTGCCTTTATAAAAATGTATATAATTATTGCTTCGAGTGCCAATAGATATGAAAACAACTCTAATGTTAATAATTTCAATAAACAAATCTTAAAATTTATATATTGTCATTCTCAATATGATTAATTTAAAAATTCAAAAGAAAACATTGTTTTGAGTTTTCACCTCTTTCGGTAGTTCTTAAGGTTGCCTCGACTTCATATTTAAATGTACTTTTTTTAATTTAAATCCTATCTTAACAGATACAAACAAAGTTAAAAAAGATTTAGCCAAACGAGTTATATACATTCGGCAATTGATTTGCACTTATATACATTTATTGATGAAGGTTGTAGTTAGCCTACATCTTAACATCATACTAGGCCCTTAAAAGTATAGCAATAACCGTACAAATTGCACGCCAGAACGAACTAACAATATAGGGTCATTGGCGCCGGCGCGTGAACTATCTAGAACCGCGGTCAAGGGCGGGAAAAATTAATAGCGAGTGAAACAACGTTAATACATGCTATTTAGTACATACTTATAATATATGACTATATATAAATCGGCCACACGTGATTCATGCTTTTGATATTAATTTAGATCACTGTAGTTAACAGCAATCGTTACGATGATATCACATTTAGCGAAAATACGAATTCACTCGAACATAATTTCCAGAAATGATAATGACAAACTGTAATTTCTGGAATCATCATCATTTATGCCGTTCTCACTGGTTTTATCCGATTCGTTGATTAGTTGAATGAGGATTCTATATCTAAGAGTTAGTATACACTAGTTCGTTCTGGATTGCCATGTTATAGGCAGTAAGATGTTGTTATTGTGTTCTGTTACTTTGATTCCATTGCAATTTCAGGTTTTATTGACGTGAAACATTTACAGGCGGAGGGTAAACCTAATTGTTGGCGTGGCGACGCAAGTCTTGAAGTTTGCACTATTAACGAAATACTCAAAACATTTGCAACCCTATCTGTATAAACATAATATTCAAAATGTTTTGTAGGCCACTCGTTCTACTAGTGTTACTACCGGTGGTAGTTTTTGACGTTCATCGGCGCCTAATTAGGGCCTAAACCGAAAAAAGTATTTTTGATTTTGATTTGATTTTGATTTCACGCGGCACGCACCAAAAAGCTAGCGCCCTATGATAAATGTCGTCAAACACACCGCGCCTGCGCCTATTTGAAGTTTGTATTAAATAAAAACGAATATTTTAATAAAATAAATAAACAGTCATTATTTTATGGAACTCATTTTTAATTTTTTTAGCTTTATCTTTTCATAATATGGCATATCTAATTCCTGTCTTACTCTGTTCTTTTATGCGTATAACTTATACAAAACAATTTTGATGTTTCACATCTGCCAGGCGTCCCGTGACGTCTCGATTTTTTATCGTAATTATCCAAATATTATTGCATATTGCTTACCCATTAATTATTAAAGTAATACACATAGAGAAAAATATCACACACATTTCGAACACGGAAATTATATATATCTTGTATGGTAATTTCATAGCTGAAATACCTTTAGTTCATATTGTGACGAACTTAACGCTACAATACATTTTCTTCAAACTATTCATGATTATTATGGAGAAATATAACGAAATACAACGAGATAAAATATTATTGAAAGTAGTGCAAATATAAAAAATAATAAAATAAAATTATAATGATAATAAAAATTACTTTAATACTGAAGTATATAATATAAATAAATAAATATAATGAATAGGTAAAATACATAAACATTATAAACTCATATATACATTAACATACATACAAATATGTACACAAATAAATACATTTGGACTGCCTGTTTGTAATCCCAAAATAACAGCTTTTAATAAATATTAGTGGTCGCCTAGTGATCGAAATTCGACCACAATTAATTTTGACATTCAAGAAGACCAAAGAGAATAATGATTATTTTAGTGGTTTCATAAATTTACTAAAGATATATATTTATCAATTAATTATTAATGTATATTTTGAATTAACATATAATATTATTGTAAAATTAACCTACAATTTGACCAATTAGTTTCAAAAGGCATGGAACGTATGAGTAAAATGAAAGAAGGCGAAACGTCTTTTTCATTTACGTGTGTGTATATGTTGTGTGTCATTCAAGCAATAGTGTGAGTAATGTATATTTTAATTAATTTAATGTGTTTTAATACATCTTATATTAAAAATAGCTTAGTGCACTTCTTCTCCATATAAACTTTAACTATGCAAAATTTCACGTTCATCTGTTCGCGCAATTCGCTTAAAAAGGGGTAAAAGGTTTTCGCTTCATGTATTAATATATGGATTTATCTGTTTGTTCTAGCTAATCTCCGAAAGAGTTGGACCAATTTTGCTGGGATTTTCAAAGGCAGATAGTTGATTGGATTGTTGTAATGAGTAATTAGGACTACTTTTACTCTTGAAAAAATTGGGTTCCACGCAAATGTAATCCTTTAAACGAAACAAACGCAGACGAAGTCGCGGCGGCTACTAGTATATTTATAACAATGATTGTATCGTTACCACGAATACAATAGAACCTCTTTTGTACAAGTCTACGGTTGACGTTCAGATCTAGTTAAAACTGTATCGAGACGCCAACTTTTTAGTCGTCATGCACGGGAACGTCAACAAATAAAACAAATGAAATAATAAGAAAAAACGTGTCAAGCAGTCTGGTTGTTTTTTCATCATCGAATTATCGAAAAAATCGGGATTGATCATATCAATCATCAAAACAATTATACATTAATCGGAAAAGCACCAGGAACAACTATCAAATCAATCATCATCATCATCAGAATCTAACAAAGACACATCCGTGGAAGCTCAGCGGCCAGCTGCAACACAAAGAATATCACGAGGTACGTGCATTATATCTTTACTGTTGTTAGCTGGATCTGAACGAAAACATTTGAGTTCTCGAAGACCCTCCGGGGTCCCCCAGGGTAGCAGAAAGCCACCAATAGGCACTTCGGCGGTGCGCATGCTACATCTTTTTGGTGCCGAAACCCGGGAGCTTCCATATAACGTTAATTTACGCATGGTATTAGCCAATAAACAGCTTAAAATATCTAAGACCTCTGTTTATTCGTTTATTATTCTGTACATCTAAGTATCTATTTCTTCTGTATTTTCATTTTGAAATTATTGTGAAATCAAATTATGCAATCATTTTATATTCAATATCGGTGCATAATTATATTCGGTTCACAGTAATTTCATTATTCCTTCTTGATATATATCATCATACATATCCATCGTTTAATTTAATCTTTAAAAAAAAATCATATCAATTTACGTATGTCTTTCATTTTTCGTCTTTTCGGCTCTTAAATTCAAGCGTTGCATTTTGAATAAATTGTGACAGTTGACATATACAGGCTACCACGCAGGTATCAAAAACATCGTTTTTCTTTTATACTACATTCACTCAACTTGTGTGATAGTTTGTACAGTGCCTACGTGACATTGTATTTACAAATCTTTTCGCCCCTACCATAGTACATTTTATCATAGTGCTCGTACCACAGTAATTTATTGTTTTAAACTTAAGGCGTTAACATAGCGAATTTAGTGTACATAACATTTAGTGTACATAAGAGTACAATAACAATACAGATTTTAATAATTATACTGTATTACTAATTATCTTAATTATCATTTTCTACTGTAATACATATTTATTTTCACGATGTCTTTCTCAACTAAATATTCTAATCGTAAGTCGGGTACTCTAAAGAAATCTAAATCAAAGTCTGTCGATAGCGAGTATACTGAACGGGATTTACCATCTTTGCGTAGAAAACGAACTATCGCCTTTAATCGTTTAACTAAAACTTTAGAAGTAGGTGTTTTAGCGGTAGATGATCCTAGTCAGCGCGATTTATTTCTATCGTATCACGAACAGGTCAAGCAAAATGCGGAGAGTTTTGAGGATGCTCATTTCACCATTCTAGAAATTCTGAACGATCCAGAACATGAGGATAATGAGATTCAGGAACGTTTCGATGAGATGTACTATAGAGTGATGGCGATAAGTCGTAACCTGTCTAGGGATGATTCGAATAATTCTCATCGGAGTCCAACAGCAGTTAACATCCGGTTGCCAAAGATCGTACTACCGACGTTTAATGGTGACATCAAGCAATGGCCGGCGTACTTTGATACATTCAATGCGTTAATTCACAACTCCTCGTCTCTTACTGATACGGAGAGGTTTCACTATCTCATATCATCTCTCAGTGGTGACGCATTAACTGTAGTCAAACCATTCCCAATGACCCATGAACATTATCGCGACGCATATAATGCTCTCATTACGCGTTATAAGAATAAACGAGATCTAGCGTTCACATGTTGGCGGGATATTCTAAGCACTGAATTCAACCACAATGATGCTCATAATTTTCGAAAATCACTTGACCAATTCGACGAAAATTTGAGCATTTTAAAAACAGTTAATTTGCCAATAGACCAATGGGATTTTATTTTGGTATATCTCATTTTATCGAGACTTAATCCGAAGTATCGTCGCGATTTTGAGGAAAAATATGCGGATGTTGAACTACCCACATATCAACAATTAAAATCGTTCTTATCATCAAAGTGCGAGGCTTTACTGCGTGACACGCACTTCACCGAGGCAATAAAAACAACTAAGCCTAAACAAAATATTACGACTGAACATCTGCAACTCAAACATCGTAACTCATTCCATGCGCTTGTTGCCGCGACTCCCGCTAGTACCGATAATAAAACCGAAAGCATTCCTACCATCGTTCCATACACTAGCAAATGTTACTTCTGTAAAGATTTTCATTCAATTTCGGCATGCTCTCAATTTTTGCAAAAATCGTTGGATGAACGAATGAAAATTGCTACAGAGAAAAACTGGTGCTTTAATTGTTTGAAATCTTCTCACCAACTAAAAGACTGCAAGTCTAATTTTTCATGCCGCAAATGCAAGCGGAGGCATCATACATTACTCCATCGCGACAAAGTTAGCGACACAAATCAAAGCGTGTCATCTCTGCTGACAAATTCACCTACGCACACGACTGTCTTGCTGGCAACTGCGATCGTGCAAGTACGAGATGCTTCAGGTGCGATGCAATCATTTCGTGCTTTGTTTGATACCGGAAGTCAAACTAATTTCATTACGGAATCTGCAATTAAGCGTTTAAACTTAAATTCAGCTCCAACTGCCGTCGATGTCAGCGGAATCGGGGGCATAGTGGCTCCTATCATCGGTGATGTTTCTTGCTCCGTAGGTACGAACAACAAAGTTCTTTTCAATCTAAACTTCCACGTTATTTCAAAAATATGTGACGATCAACCAAAAACAAAATTAAATACATCAGGGTGGTCACACATCAATACTTTACATTTAGCAGATCCAGGTTTCGATATCCCAGGATCCATCGATATTTTATTCGCCGCAGATATCTTCGCTAATTCGCTTCAAAATGATTGTATTAAGGGGAATATCAATCAGCCTACTGCTTTTAAATCGGTCTTCGGTTGGCTTCTATTAGGAAAAACTCACCTAGCTTCTAATACACCGGTACACGCGTCGTTAGAAATGGATAATGAAATTCATTCAATAGTTCAAAGTTTCCGAGAAGTTGACACTCTCCCAAAGGCATTTCTTCCAAGTTTCGATGGAGCCTTGTATGAATCAAAATCTATAACAAATCATACTCGCGTTTCATCAGGTAAACAGAAGGTTCGTTCATCATTTAACGCCAATGCGAAACCTATCTTCGAAGGTACTCGTGCTGTTGAATTAAAACGATTCCATATTACCGAACGTCCTCTTTCACGTGATCGTTGTTTACTCAACCAATGCCTACAGTTCATGAATAATTATGACAATTACACACAAATGCAATTTTTATGCGCCATGTATCGCCTAGCACCCATCAAGAAAATATCATTACTTCGTTCAGAACTGTGTGCAGCTGTTCCACTTACAAAACTCACGAAAGAAGTTTACCTAGACATATCATCCATTCACACTGTTCATCTGTGGTCTGATTCAACAGTCCTTTTATCTTGGCTACACTCTCATTCGTACCATTGGATCGCTTTTGTAGTTAACCGTCTCAGTCACACTCAAGAATCGTTTTCTGCTGAATCATTACATCACATAGCCTCAGGTCACAATCTTTGTATCGTGTGGTCTCATGAGGAACTTCCACATCATCTTCTTCAACATACGTTGCCATTGCCAAACAGTGAAGAAGATAATATAGTGTCCATTGAGGAAGGTAGATCAGTTGCGTTACTTATTCGTGATGTAAATAGACACCATTTATTTCTCGATCATCTAATAAAACAGTTCTTCTCACATGTAAAAATTACTCGAATCATATTACACGTTAAACGTTTCACTCACTACATTGTAAATCCTCGAGCACGCCAAGGAGGTACAATTATAATTGATTTTGTCAATTCTGCCTCATTGCTACTAATCGTAAAGTTCGTCCAAGGTTCATCATTAGCTCACGAAATTCAACAGCTTAAAACGAATCAACCTTTATCAAAGCAATTTCGAAAGCTAAATTCGTTCTTGGACGAACAGGGTGTCCTCAGGGTGGGCGGTCGAATATCACGCGCTGTTTTAGAATTCGATCAACGACACCCCACTCTTTTACTCAGTGATTATACATTCACGTTCGAATTCATCGAGCCCATTCATCGTAGTTATCGTCATACCGAAAAAACTAACTAGTATCTTTTGTCTACATTTAGTCGTATCATTAGTTTTCATTTACTTAGTTAAGAATCCATTTTATTTTCCCATATTCTTCAATTTTCTTTAGAAAATACCATGGGTATTTTGGTGGGCGGTATGTATCGTTACCACGAATACAATAGAACCTCTTTTGTACAAGTCTACGGTTGACGTTCAGATCTAGTTAAAACTGTATCGAGACGCCAACTTTTTAGTCGTCATGCACGGGAACGTCAACAAATAAAACAAATGAAATAATAAGAAAAAACGTGTCAAGCAGTCTGGTTGTTTTTTCATCATCGAATTATCGAAAAAATCGGGATTGATCATATCAATCATCAAAACAATTATACATTAATCGGAAAAGCACCAGGAACAACTATCAAATCAATCATCATCATCATCAGAATCTAACAAAGACACATCCGTGGAAGCTCAGCGGCCAGCTGCAACACAAAGAATATCACGAGGTACGTGCATTATATCTTTACTGTTGTTAGCTGGATCTGAACGAAAACATTTGAGTTCTCGAAGACCCTCCGGGGTCCCCCAGGGTAGCAGAAAGCCACCAATAGGCATTTCGGCGGTGCGCATGCTACAATGATGATAGTTTTTTTTAGTAATTATGAGTTATATTTATTAACTCTGCTATTTAAGCTGCGTTGCTGTTTGAAGTAATATGTAAAAATGCATAGAGGAATAGTTTTTCACCGATCCTAATTAGCTCTGAACTAGACGCTATTTGATAAATATTTGATACTGTAGGTGGTAGAGCCACGTTGAAGCTATTGGCTGGAAACGCACTTGTGACTTCCCTGGTGTTACAAATGTCTATGAACGACGGTGATCACTTAACATCAGGTAACCCCTCTGTCGTTTGCCTCACAATGTCAACTTACTTCTTTTTTTCACGCTCAATTCTTCTTTCCTGCGGATGAGCTCTAAACCGCTTATCCAACTTCTTCATGACAAAAACACACGTCGCAGAATTCTTAGTGCTTATAAAATCGTAGTTTCTTAAAACTCTAATAACTTTATAATAATAGAAGATATCTTGTTTTTTTTTTAGATAAGGTGTTTCAGAAAAATAACTAAAAAAAAATGTTCGAAGTCTTTCCAGTAGTATTTGTGTTATGTGCGCACTACGATAGATCTCTATAATTTTAAATTTATATACATAAACTGAAGATACCGGCGGATATTGTCCTGCCTCGATAGTAAAAAAAATCCTAAAATTCAACCAATGTTCTCTTAATTGTACCTATCTCTTGATCGACATAGGTTCCAATTTACCCAATAAGCTGGATCGTTTCGTTTATTGTGGTATAGATTATTTTAAATCTGACCTGAATGTAGCCACTCTCCTATTGAAGATTTGTCACCCAGTATTCAGGTGTGTTCCGGCAACTGCCAGTCTCCTTTTAGGTTCACCATGTTTATCATCTTAAACTACATCATAATTTAACATGATTAGATTGTGAGCAAATGTATGAAGTTAAGTTTAAATATTAAAAGAAGATATTTTCACCTGTCGGCCGCCATTTTTATAAAGTATTCAGTCAGATACAATTCCATTGTTCCATCACTTCATATTCGCTATTTTTAATTAATTTACTGTAAGGCTGTGTGTATTGTTTACACCAACGTGCTCTTTAAAAGATACCTGAATATTTGATTATAATAATATTATAGTTCTTTGACATTAAGTCGAAGTATAAAGTCACGTTTACGTATAATAGCGGTCTGCGGTCACGGAATATATATTATGATAATTTTGTTTACTTATTAGGAGCACGGAGCGAACGCGTGAAATTATTTTTATATGTTTTCATATGAAAAAATATGCTGATATTATTTATATTCAGAGATTTATTTGTAAAGGAGTTTTCTTACAGAGTTGTTGGATTTAATTCATATAAAATATAAAAAAAACTGAAGGTAAAATAAGGCTTCTATCTTTATGTATATACTTTTTCTGTACATGTTTATGTGCCTCTTTCTAAATGGCTAACAATTTTTGATGATTTTTTTGTATGTTATCAGAGGGATTCAAGAATTGTTTAGGTTCATAACTAGACTCAGCAGTTAGCGCTGCGGTCTGATTCCAGGTTTTGTTTATCAATTTTTTTGCCTGGGCCGCTTATATATGTACTATACTTATACAATGAAAATACAGTTCCTTTGAGGCTCAATCACATGAAAGCTGGTGAACGTGTCAGCATAGGACTACAATCATTCGAAATGCAAATTTGCATTTTTTAAGTAGTTCTTGTCTTCTTATTTTTTGGATTCGATTGACCCTTTCCTATTTTTCTAAATGCCAAAAGAAATGGGCGGGAACCAGCTAGCTAATTTATATTAGAAAAAAAAACGGATTATTTGCGATTATGCTTAGACTCGCATATTACACAAAAATCCGGAATGCATCCAACGGTAAGTTTGAGCTTCGGATGAAGAATACCATCATGATGAACCCATAAACTAATGGTAGGAAATTTTCTAAACGTAAGCTAAGTTACTACATGTAAAATAAATGGTGTATTGGCACTTGATAGACAGTTTTATTTATGTGTTAAAGGCGAAGGATAATAAAATGCAGCTGAAAAGAATTGTACTCATGTTCCTGATGAAAATTAAGCTAAAGGTTGTTTTTTCAATTGCGGAATCCGAAACTAATATTGTTAGCATATACAATATGCCCAAGAAGGTTTAGGAATATAATCCCTGGACTGTCCAAAACCAAAAGGGTTTAAGCGCCATGCAAACGAATGTAGAACTTATAATGCACTGGTCAACAGACCGTTGGGAGCAAAGTTAAAAAAATACCGGATTTATTACAATTTTTGAGAAACTTTAATAATAACAAATTGCATCTGGATCTTAAAAAATCAACCGAGCGGTTAAATGAAAATATTTATTTAATGTACGTCACAACGTCACCGTACTTTATGTAAAAGTATACGTCTCAATGACTTTGTATGTAAATGTAAATACAATCTTGTTCCACTGAGGCTAGAGAACGATAGGTAATATAAAATTCATAGCAAACAGCCATGAATAGGTCGGCTCTTGTTTCAGCATGAATGGGTCGACTCGTCCAGGATAGTACCACTGTCTCACAGAAAACCGCGTAGTCATGTCTCACACAGCTGCCACGCCAACAATCAAGTTTACCCGCGCCTATAGATATTTCATATCAAAAAAGAACTTTATATAACATCATTTATTACATAGTATTAAAGAAAGTCCCCTACCGTGCCTGTCTACCTGTCTGTCAGTTTGCGATAAACTCAAAAACTAATGAACGGAATTTCATGTGGTTTTCACCAGTAGATGAAGTGAGTGATAAGAAAGGTTTAGGTATATAATTTACCTTTTTTTGTCGTTAGTAAAGGACAACGTCCGCCGGGCCCGCTTTTATTTGTATATAATATCCGCCAAAGTAAACAACTATAATGCGTCATACAATAAATTAGAAATGAAATTCCATCGTCCACTATTTTATCAGTGTCAGGGAAAGTGCGTCAATTTACTCAGTGTATTTATACATCTACATTGTACATATACATAAAAAATGGTGAATACCGTCTGTACGTTTAATAAGAAATATTTATAGTATAGATACTTACATAACTTTAAAAAATTTGAAAGATTCTATTCCCATCACGATTATGTAAAACATGTTTATGTATTGTACGTTAGGTTCCGTTTAAAATACCTTAGAATTATTGCGAAATCTTTACCCAATATAATATTGTTTTTGTGCGTGATACACCTTGTCGTAATTTTTCAATATCATATGTAAACAAAAGTATTTCAACTTATAGTTAGTATTATCCCATTCTCTCTTACGAGTAACTTCTAAAACAGATATCTATAATAATATTATAAAGCTGAAGAGTTTTTTTGAATGAAGAAGGCGTTACTTTGCACTTCCGCCTGGAATTGATTGACCACTACTACGTCTAACTACAACAAAAAGAAA
>JACEII010000016.1:4784217-4823987 GCA_014332785.1 Antheraea mylitta
ATATCGAACCGGTTATCTGGTGAGTCAATCGAAACCGCGCGGTGTAATTAGCGATAAATATTGCTTAGTCATTTAATATTGTAGAGAGATATAATGAAAGTACACAATGAACTACCGCAGCTATGTTACGAGTATTCACGGCTTATACTGTTTACTGTTTACGGCCAATCACGATCGACTTTATCTGTGTCCTAAATTTCCATTATTACTTTTATCTTAATGCCTATTGACAAAAAAGGTGGACAGATGGTGGACATTTTGGTTTCCTTGATATATTTACTTTGGAACAGTGTTACATTACGTATAATAGTATTAGTCCAGTTTTAAAGAATTATAAATTTATTATATTGATGTGTTGAGTTCTCTAAGCCATTTTTTAATAAAAATGATTTGGGATTATGTGGAAAATGATAACAAAAATAGTAGTCATTTTTTTAATATTTTGGTGTATTTATTAGCTATACTAATATTATAAAGAGGTAAAGTTTGTTTTTTATTCGCGATTATAGTCTTTTCGCATAAACAATATCTAAGCAACTCAACCATCGTTCGTATTACTAACCAAACGAAATTACTGATGTTGCTGAATGATAGATGGCGCTACGTCCGCCTTATCAAAACTTCTTCCACATATGCGTAAATCAGACTAACCCAACTAGGTATTTGTTTGAGTAGTCCGGTGAAGCTGTTAAGACCTTGCTGGGTCAATAGCGTAGTCATTTCGAAAAAAAGTATTTGTTTGAGTAAGTTCAGGGAATTGTTTCGTTTCAAAATTTAAAAACGGCGGGGGTCTCTGGGCTTTATGTTTATTAAGATTTTTTGAGTTTGAAAATACAACTTTATTATAGAATTCTAAAATTGGCATTGTTTATCCTAGAGTTGTCTCAATCTAGTAATAATATAATACGAATTTCTACCTAATTTTGTTTCAAGCGTAACCGTATGTAAAGCGAGAGCCATATTTAAAAAGTTTGACGAGGACCGTATATCATCAATCGTGTACTTCAAAACTAACTGCATACTAGAACACTGCATAATAGTTTATTTTGTATGCGTAGTTTTTTTTTTATACAATCCTCAAACATCAAAGCTGTGATCATGGCAACCATAAAATATCAACGCATGACTCAGCTTTTAGTATATTATAGAATTTAACGAGTGGCACGTGGATGGTGCACCTCTAACTAACAATTTATTCAAGGCTAGAGGATCAATAAAAATGCGAGTCATTAAAATGGCTTGTAATTTCAAGAGTAAAGGTTATTCACTGTTAAGGAAAACTGGCTTTTAAAAAGAAGTCTTAATGTTATTAGATTTTGTATTGGTCAGATAAAACAAATGTATATACTTTATTCATTGACATATAAAAACCCAATACACACAATCTCGAATAAAAGTAACGTAATCCGGGGACCTAGCCAAGTTGCTTATCTACAATCACTAACACAAATAGAAAACGGAAAAATGTATGGAAATGACATATCTAAACGCTATATCACGTGATTAGCTATTAGATTAATATCTATTATAGTATTTAGTATTAGACATATCTAAACGCTATATCACGTGATTAGCTATTAGATTAGTATAGCGTTCAGATATGTCATCTCCATACATTTTTCCGTTTTCTATTTGTGTTAGTAATTGTAGATAAGCAACTTGGCTAGGCTACCGAATAATTCCAAATTATGCACTCAATTTTGTATGCCGGCTGTGAGGCGTTAAGTGTGCATCTTGGTTTGTTGTATATCATTGATTTTATAATACACTTACAGTTTTGTATCGAAAGTTCGAGATACATATTTCAAGTTCATTTACCTTTCTCCTTTCTTACATTTTTGTGTCCAGTCATCCAAAAACGTTCAATTCAACATGCCTTAATATTTTCTTTAATTCATTGGTCAACAGTCATAGAAACATAACTTGATTTAAAGATTTTCCGTGCTATTACAAAAAAGTTAAATACGTATTAAATAATCGTTGTTAAATAGTTTGGGTTCTTTCATATTAATTGCACCGAATTTATTTTTTATAGTTAAAGAGCCTCTGAATATTGTAAGGAGGTTTATCATAATGATGCAATATAAACTAGCTTCCTGCATGCTTCTTATTTCCATTCATTTTTATAGAAAAAAAGGTTATATGAAACAGAAACAATTTAAATAATGCATAGTCATGGCTGCCTAGCAATATTAGATTCAGTAAGAAACAAGGCTAGTGTTCTACGTAAAGTTATTTCTAGTGTAATCTTTTATTCATTCAGTTCATGGGCGCTAATGTTTATCGATCGCCAATATTCAGGTCAACCGATGAATGATTACCACAACGAGTCCTTATACTGGAACTTTTAACTTTATTATAACTTTACGTTACCTATTATAACATGCTTTGTAAGGTATAATGTATTATATTACTATACTAGTTGGCCGACGGACGTTGTCCCGCCCTTTTTTTTTATTAAAGTGGGGAAATCCCTAACAGATACCCACCCTCCCGGGCGAGAAGGTGGGTTATGTCCGACTCGCACGGACTAAAACCCCACGGTGTACCGTCGGCCGCATGTTAGGGGCGGCCAGGGACCGTTCTGACTCTCTTCCTGAGAAACCGCCCCTGCGGCAGCCTGGCAAGTTAGTCGCCAGGCTTCGTCCTACTATAGAGAGGCAACTGGGTACACAACCAGTCACCTCCCCTCGTCAGCCGGACCTGTGCAATGAGGGGATGAGCCCCCGGCTACATCCCCTCAGGTGCGGCTACGGTAGCGGGAGTAGGCGAGTGTTCCGCCTCCCCCTTCTTCCGGCCCGTCTTTGGCTACGGCCGCTCTGAGGGTTTGCCTCACGGGCCCTCTCCGCCGCCTCCTTCTGCGAGATGACTTCCTCGCAGAAGGAGGACGTTGTCCCGCCCTGATAATGATAGAAATCTTAACAAATCATATACTTGAACCTTCCTCATTAATCAATTTATTTACTAGTGAACACCGTATGAAAATCCCTTCAGAAGTCTCCCAGTCCGTTAGTGGTATCCGCCGCAAAATACGTACCCGTACCGAACGCTGCGCATTGTAAAAGACGTCCGCGACATATTTTTACCGACCCTCCTGATAAAATAACGGCAGTGAACGATCAGTACCAGCCTATCTCTTCAAACAGAGCGTACTCACGCCCACACCCACGTAACCATAGATCATGCCGCAATAGTCTGGGGGTAAATTTCGTTCCCGCACACCAGACTAGGCCCCCCTCGGCAACGGCTCAAGCCTAGACCCGTTCCCTCGGAGTGGAGCCCTTGAGTATACTGCTCGCGCGATACAGTGGCACTAAATCTTACTGAAAGTGGAAGGGTTTTATTTTTCCCTTATCGAACTGAAATATTTTAGAAAAATTATCCGACACAAAATACATATTGTAAGAGTTGTCGAGGTATGTATGCTTGGTACACATATATGTTTCAATAACTCATATAAGTATGAATATGTAGCTTAGCTTAGCTCAGATTGGTCGCGAATTGCATGTATTAGGCAATAGCCCAAGCCGAGATGTACAGTGCACCCTTGAGCTAGTTGCCAAAATAAAATCGGCTGAGTGCCGCACGCGCTTGCCTTAGTAGTCCGGTGAAGCTGTTAAGACCTTGCTAGGTCAATAGCGTAGTCAGTTCGAAAAAAAAAGTACAAATGGATACCAATTCAACTAGGTGGTAATTATTGTGTATGAGACGGACCTTTCTGCCATGTCATTAAATCTGCGGTTATATCACACAAAAACTACTTGTAAGATTTCGATCAATCTTGTTATACTTCCTTGGTCAGTAATCTAGCAAATTTTCACGAGTTCCATTTCATACAAAGTTATTAGAGTTTTAAGAAACTATGATTTTAAAAAAAACTACGTACTACTTTTGTTTTTTTGCAGTCGAGACAGTGGTCAAGCGACGTGGTGTTTATGTCTTGTCTACTGTATATAAAGCAAAGGTTGCCTGGAAGATATTGCTATTAGGAATAAGACCGCCTTTTATAATATATGTGTATAATTGGTGTACTATAAAGATTAAAATAAATAAATAAACATTTCAGACGAAGTCACGGGTATCAGCAAATAAATAATCTCTAAGCCAAGTGTGGGAAGTAAAAAAAATACCCTGAAATAAATCTCATAATCCTGATGTAAGTAAAATTTGTACGATAAGTACATAACGCATCATTTAAAAGTACTAAAATGATGTAATGATTACGTCAAAATTTAGAGTGATTTATTTGTAAAGTTCAAGTAGCTTGGAAAACGTTATAAAAGTCATATAGAAATACAAAACTGTAAGACAGTTTCGTACAAATTAAAGCTACGCATGTAGCTTACACGTGATTTACCAGTGTTTGCATAATTAAAATTCATTTACTTTAGTAATTATTTATAAAAATATTTTAACACAGCTTTGGTAAATATAAAATTTTTCCATGCTTAACATGTGTCATCGTTCAAGCGGTAATTAAAGTATACATGACCCAATTGTCGGTTACACCTGTATCTATATTATGATTTGAATATCAATTACATACGGTGGTAACAAGTACTGTGAAATAGTTTAAAGTCATACAAGGAAGAACTCGAAAGACAATTAGTATTGCAAATGTCAGATAAAGTACGATGATTAGACCCCATAGTAACTTGGTATAAAGATACCATGAGAATTACTCACATCTTGGATTTTATTATTTAAATTTTAATTTAATTATCTGCTTTCTGTTATGTAAATTGACTTAGCATAATAGGAAGTTGTTGTGATGTGACTTTAAGCAAATTTTTAATACAGTGATAGTGTGTTCAACTGATCGACGTAGGTTTGAATGTTTGCAACTGAATCGGAGTTTTTGGTAAAGAATATGGTGATGTCACCCTCAAGTTGGTAATATATTACTAGACATCTATAGGTGTGTTTGTGCATCAGCACTTGAGGGTCAGTTCCCCTCTAGGGCATATAATGCTTTGTGATAACCTTCGTATATGTGTATTCGATTTTTTGGGCTTGATGGAGAAAGAGTGTGTTATCAGACAATATTTTCCATTCGATCTTTTGGGCTTAATGGAGAAAGAGTCTCCTATCAAATCGTTTGAAAATTTTGTCAAGGATGTAATCTTTATTCTTCAGGCATTTAACGTACTTTGAAATTGCCACGACTCTCTGATTTGCATCTAAATCATGACTGACAAATCTTTTTGACTTTATATACACCGTGACTGATTAAAGAGTGACAGCCTTCTATCGTAAGAAATTCATGGTCACATTTAACATATAAAATAAATAAAATAAAACAAATACTAATAAAAAATAAAGAGAGTCTGAGTTAAAATTTGTTTTAAGACTATTATATATATATATATAGGTTGAATAATTAGTGACAAAAACTGCGAGTAGCGTCCCGGAATTTATAAGCTTCGATAATATAACTGACAATTAACCTTTTTGTTTGTTCAAACTCCGAAAAATTATCCTTTGTTAGTTGGTTAGTTTCACTTTCACTTCACTTTTACTACACCCATTGACACTACGCTTTAACACAGACGGAAAGAAGATATAATATATTTTTTTAGTTTTATCTAGATAATTAGGTCAAATATTAAACACCTATTTTTTAATACATTTGGAACGAGTATCAAGTACTGAATATCCTGCAAAAATATTGCTAACGAATAGCCAATCACCCACTATAATGCACATCTAACGCGTTAAGGGAAAGAAGTGACTTGTATTGAATTTCGATCACCCCTCTCTCTTTATATAACTTACTAGCATCTGCCCGCGACTTCGTTCGCGTTCTTAAAAGGAAAAACATCGCGATTTCCCGATTTTAAACATTTTTCATCTGTGCTCCGCTCCTATTGGTCTTAGCGTGATGATATACATATATATAACCATTCTCGATGAATGAGCTATATAACACTCAACGAATTATTCAAATCGGACCAGTAGTTCCTAAGATTACCCCCTAAAACGTCACAACATCACAAACTTTACTTCTTTATTAGTATAGATTCAAAATATCTTCATGCGAGACCAATAGAATTGAAAAGGTTCCATTCTAGGCTTAGGACGTTTACCATCCTAGATCGTCATTTAATAATAAATGAGACTGTTTTTAAACGCTAAAATAACTAAGTGAACAATTTAAAAATAACAATATCAATTGTTAATTTGAAGTGGCTACGTGCTTTCTCCTACGTTCGGACAGTCACGTTCAAACGTATTCCCAAATAAACCATTTACGACTCGATAATCCAGTGCTCTGAAACGAGTTTGTCGAACCATGTGGATGCATATGTGTGTATAACGCAAATCCCACTTGTGTTTACGTAAGAGTCGATATAAACTTTTATAATATTCAAAGAGAAATGTTTTGTTACAGCTTAAGATTTATGATCTATTGATGTTTTGACTCAAATATACTTCACTAGCTTTTGCCAGCGGCTTTATAGTGATAATGTATATTTGGTATATCCCTAAGGAACAGTACTTTTTGAAGTTAATTTATAATTAGGTGGTACGGTACTTTTTTGGCAGGAGATAAATTCATAATTTGTATAAAAAGTAATTATTCGTAGTGCTAATAGATGTGAAAGAGAGATTAATGATAATAATATTAATCTATCAAATATGAAATTTAAATAATTCACACTTTAATTCATTAACAAATCAAAAGAGAACACATTTTAAATTCCATTGTTTTGAACTTTTATGTCTGTTGACAATTGTTTTTGTATGAAAGATAACCTATGCCTTTTTCTGTACCCCTGAGCACATGTAATAATCTTGCTTTTGATTTTAAAAACAGGAAGAAAACATTTTAATTTTTTGGTAAAATGTAATTTATGTGGATATTTCTTTTTAAACATGCAATTATTATAATTTTCCATTTTTATTCATATTTTACGTAATTATTAATATTTTTTGAGAAAATAGTAACTGTCATGTAGAAATTACAAAAAAACAGATTTACCAGAAAACGTTCATCATTTCCTTCTCTGTTCTTCCATAAAAAAGAGCTATTTAGTAGGTGTTTAAAATAAATTATACAATAATAATCGTATTTATTGTTACAAATTTTAAAATCAAGTATTTTTTCATGTTGAAATCAGAATACAATTTAGAAATATATGACGTGCCAGAAAAAATATTTATTATAAATGTGTCATGTCAAGTTTCATAACAGTTGTTCTATATCAAAAAGAGGGACGACATACCACATAAAACATTTACAATTATGTTATTTCAAAGGTTTTTATTCAAATTATGAACACATAGAATCTGACTGATCAGAAGAATATTAAGATCAAATAACAATCACAAATACTCACGCGCACACGCAAATTTAGTTATTACACAATATCCTGAATAAACTCACAAACTTAATTATTCGTTATATGAAATATTAGTTTCTCCCCGCGACTTCGTCCGCCTGGAATAGCTACTGTGGGCTGACACAAACTTGCAACGGAAGCTCTGAAAAGGAAAATAACATTTTGAAATATTATTCATTGGGGCTTCGCTTAGTGTAGATATATAGCGTATATATAGCCTTCCTCGATAAATGGGCTATCTAACCCTGAAAAGATTTTTCAAATCGGACCAGTAGTTTATGAGATTAGCGCGTTCAACCAAACAAACAAACCTTTCAGCTTTATAGTATTAGTATACATAGATAATATTTATTAATTCATAATTAATTCTTTGTAAATCTAATTAATTAAATTTTCTATGCAAATGTTTTTAGAATACCATCATTGCGTTGTGAAGTTCTTATATAATAGATAAAAATAGAATAAAATACTCGGAAATCACATCATGATAATTAGCAATTTGGAAAAGTAATTGGAATAGGATAGGAAATCGTTATTTTTATATTGTGGGGCAATGTAATGAGAATTCGCTGGTAGGTTTTAGTAAGGAATTCAATACACTGGCATAAATATCTGGAAAACCATTAGCTACTCCCACCGTTCGCGTCAGGGGACTGAATTTCATGTCCTCGACATTATTTCTATTTCTCTGAAGACCTTCACACTAACATAAATAAATACGTGTCATTTGATACTATTGCAACTATTGTAAAACCTAAATAAATTATATGTAGAGAGTTGTATCTTAAGAAGTTTAGTGTTTATTGGTTTTAATAAATATTCTTCATTGTAATACAGTTTTCTTCTCAACGATGGTATACAATTATCTGTTAATTTTTTAAGTTATACTTCTTTTGGTGCGTTAGGGAAAAATGATGAGTGTACATTTTTACGATGTGCGCGCACACCGTCACGAAAAATCGACACCCTGAAATTAGGTATAGTCAACATTTTGTTTCTTTGTATTTCTTTGTATTAAAAC
This sequence comes from Antheraea mylitta, assembly GCA_014332785.1. Lineage (NCBI taxonomy): Eukaryota > Metazoa > Arthropoda > Insecta > Lepidoptera > Saturniidae > Antheraea > Antheraea mylitta. Next base: position 4,792,582 of record JACEII010000016.1, read on the forward strand.
TTTCATTATATTAAATACCTTTTTTCTGTTATTAATGTCGTTTTTTCTATAAACGTAGAATAAGGCGAAAGATAAAATTTTTGAAAAAACTTTTATGTTGTTACGCTAAAGAAGTATAACTCCTAACGCGTGTATATTAAGCACACACACACTTTTTTAAAACATATTAAAATACAAAAATATTATTAAAATGTTTCTTTGTAATGTTAGAAAATGTTTTATGTGTCATTTTCATATTAAATAATTATCTGTAATTCATGTATTAAAAGAAATCTTCATTACTATAAAATCGTGTTAATATCATACAGGATAAAATAATATTTTTGGCTAAATTAATATTAGTATTATTTTTTAAGGGAACTCATTGAATAATTTTAAGAACGTTATTGAAACCAAAGTTGTATAGCTTTTTTCTGATTTATATCAGCATAATACTAAGTGAATAACTATGTTAGCAATGCATCAATTTTTTAATTTCAAAAAAGAGCATTCAGTCTTTAATATTGACACTATTTTTCCCTAAATTGTAATTTGAGTATATTAAAAAATGAAGTCAATACATATGCCTTTTAGACGAATTTTTCTGTTACTTGGATATCTTTAGTAAAATCCATTGATTTTACAATTCGACCGCATAAAAATTTTGAGACAGTACTCATTTGAACCATGACACAAAAACTTTTGAATGTGTATATATAATAAATATACAGAGATATATTTAGACATTTCTTCATCACCATGGTGGGTTTAATAAAGCATCAAATATATTCAGTCCTGAAATAAATTCCTCCACTAGCGACAGAGCAGAAATAAGGAGTTACACAAATTACGTCACCTAACGTCCCAGATATCGGTAATAGCACGACATGAGGGTAACGAACCTTCACTCGTCCAAGGATAAGTAGAAATCGAACCGAGAACATTTTTGTTTTTAACTAACTTTAATAATAAAATTTTTCGTTGAATTCACGAATTAATCATTAATACTATACACACAATATAAATTACTAACATCTTTCTTATTCTATTATGTACATATATAAATATAAATTGATTGCCGAATGTATAATATGCACTTAAGAATATTTGCACCTATTTGTCTAAATCTGTGTTAGGTTTGTATCAAGGAAAATGTTTGAAAAATTTTACGGAACAGTGAAAAAATTGTATCATAAAATCAAAAAAGTTTTTTTTTCGTAGGGGGTAAACGAACTGGTTACCTGATGTTGAGTAATCACCGCCTTCCATAGACACTTACAACATCAGGGGAGTCGCAAGTGTGTTGCCAGTCTATGTTTGAGGGGTGGCGAGGCAGGAGGTAAGGGGAAAGAATGAGGGAGAGAGAGACAGTGGGGGAGAGGGAAGGTGGGCCTCCGGCACTCTCAATAATTGAACGAAACGCAACAAGTACTATTACTTCACGTAGGTATTTCTGTTGGTCGGGTGATCCTACCCCTGGCGAGCCGACCAATTCATGCTGAAACCAGAAATCCCTTTCTACCACCTACGAGTGTGAGTTAGTGATATAGAAGACAGTAGAGACATGATATGTACAATGAAAGAATACTATGAAAGTCTTCTATCGACCGATGAATGTTTCATCCATATCGGTCAGCCATTTTTAAGATTAACCGTACAATCAACAGAAACATCATCCTTATATATATATACATATGTCTTGTAGATAACCTTGAATGTAGTGAGCACTTGTAATAGGTTCGCAAATATGGACAAGTTCATGAGCGATTGTTGACACCTGAAACATAATGGAATGAACATGAAAATAAAGATAATCAAAGATGTTTTATCTAACATAGTAACATTTTCTATATAATTGTGTTATGTGTTCTTCCATATCAACATTTTGTATACTTACATTATCTAGAAAATAATTAATTGAAGTGGCGAGAAGATCCACTGCCGTATGGAGAAAACTTTGGCGTTTAAAAGAAATACTGAAAAGTTCTATGCTTATAAAATTTTCGCATGTATAGCGGAGAGTGTTCTGAGAAACTCTATAATATGGTGCCTTCTTCACCATTTCAGACTCGCACCTTCCGCCGCTGGCTGACTGCTCACCCACACACCTTAAAAGCTAGCAAGATGGCAACCACCAGGAAGTTCTCTCGAACACTCCTTATGCGTACGCTAGAACTGTGGAATCGGTTGCCCAGCACGGTTTTTCAGTTGTCCATAGGCGATGGTAACCATTTACAATCAGGTCAGCCGATTGCCTGTTTGCTGCCTTTTGGCATAAAAAAAAAGTTTTTGCCATTAATTACTTACACATCCCAGACGTAGAAGTACATACATGACGTGAAAAATAGAATAAGATCCTACCAGTAGAGTATGCAGAAAGAATAAGGGTACAGAAGAGTCTTTGAAATGCTAAATGAAATTTTAAAATACACCTACAATAAGTATACAAAGAAAAGTAATCGATACCCTAGCATATTCGCAAAAGCTACAATGAGAATGGATAGGACATATCACCAGAATGAGTGACGATAACAAGTCACCACCAAGTAGCAATATGGGCGAATCTAAATACTATCCAAATTACTCAAAATAGAAGTATTTATTTATACTTCTATACTAATATTATAAAGAGGTAAAGTTTGTGAGTTTGTGATGTTGTACGAGTAATTTCTGGAACTACTGGTCCGATTTGAAAAATCCTTTCAGTGTTATATAGCTCAGTTATCGAGGAAGGTTATATGCTATATATCATCACGCTAACACCAATAGGAGCAAAGCAAAAATGAAGAAACTTCAAAATCGTGTGTTTTTTCCTCTTGAGAGTTTCCTCTTTATGTCAGCGTTAGTCCATAGTAACCATGTCACGCGAACGAAGTAGACTGTAGTAACGAAGTACTCATAAAGTAGACTGCAAAAACTGTTGAATAGTTTAGAAAAGTTACAGGACATAGTCAAATGTGAAAAACAACTTTGTTTCACCAATAATATTCGTAGATGCGTTATTCTGATGTATAAACTATATTGCTGTAAATTTTAATCAAGCCTAGTTTGATTTCCGTTTTTGCTTCAGATAATAACAGACATACATCCATTTTCACAAACTTTCTCGCTTATAATTTTTTATAAACTGACCCAAACTTTGGTAGTCCAAAGAAAGTACTGAAATAAAAATTATTTTCCATGAAATGTGCAACATTATTTTTTTGCTTCTAACCCAAAATAAACTGGATTATATACAATTAAGATAATCTATCATATCAACAACAGTACAGTGGCCTTACACTGAAAGCATATAAAATACACCGCAAAGTTTTTGCTTGCGTCAATACCTCTTTATTTCTGAACTCGTTTCGCTCAACCCAGATACGGAGCTTTAATTCTCTCTTATCCAGGTTACGGCTATGTTTTCACCTATTTTCCAACAAAATGTTTTGTTTATGTAACAACATAGCCAACTATCTTTGATTACAAAATAAATAGCAATAGGTTAATAAAACGAATTTAAATAAATATTCTTTAAAACATAAGTTTATTGTTAATATTACTTTTGATAATCAATCTTATCAGCGCCATTGTCTAGCAGATATTACAATGTTCTTGCGATAATTTCACTATTCTGACAAAATGATGGTTTTCTTGTTAAATTTTTCAGTGGGGTTTTTGTGGCATCTCAGAGTTCATCTCCATAGTATTATTTTCCAATCACTTCGCTTATGCACAGTAACCTAAATATATTACACAATATTCCACCAATGTTACAATATATATATATATTTTATAGGCATACAAGATTATGAATTAAATGTAACAAACCACTAAACAAAGTAAGATCCCGCCAAAAACTCAACAGATAATTTAGTTTACTTTTTTTTTAAGTTATACTTCTTTTGGCGCGTTAGGGAAAAATTATGAGAGTAAATTTTTACAATGCGCGCGTACATCGTCACGAAGATCCGACACCCTGCAGCTAGCTATAGTCAACATTTTGTTTTTTTGTGTTTGTTGTTTGTATTTCTTTGTATTAAAACTTTCAATGTATTAAATACCATTTTTTCTATTGTTAATGTTGTTTTTTCTGCAAACGTAGGATAAGGCGGAAGATACAATTTTTTAAAAGATTTTTGAAAAGATTTACGTCTGGCCAATGACAATTAGCAATGCAGAGTTGTGGAAGATGTGTCATGAAGATCCCATAGACCATCAAGTGCGACGTCGAAAATGGGCCTGGATCGGCCACACTTTGCGAAGGGACAACAGCCATATCCCTAATCAGGCATTGGACTGGAATCCCCAGGGGAGGCGGAAGCGTGGTCGACCTAGACAAACTTAGCGAAGATCTGTGCTCGCAGAGTCCACGAAGATTGGATTGAGGTAAAGCGTCAAACCATCGACATATCGAGATGGAGAAGCATTGTGTCTGCCCTCTGCCCCGACAATTTGGTGACATAGGATCCCAAGACAAAGAGAGAGACGCCAAAGAAGTATAACTCCTAAAACTTGTACATAAGTACACACACACTTTTTTTATTATTATTTTCCTTTGATCAAATATTTGCTCGAATAGTTTAGCAACACTAACAAGAGATTAATTGTTGTATAAAATTATAATAAATCACGATATTTTTAAGTTTATTTGTTTGCGTAGATTTCTTCGAAGAGTTTAATATAATTATCTTTTAATATGCATGTATAATTTTTCAAGCAAGTATATTTTGTTCCGTGTAATTTATTAGCATTGTAAAACATGCACGTAATAGCAGTCGATTTATAATAATTTCCATTTAGTATAAACAAGCTTTTTTTCTAGAAAATTTATCTCGGATAAGCAGGTCATAAATTTAAACAGTGAGTCTAAGTACCATTAATTTTTTTAATAAAAATCACTTCCATTATATTTTAGTTACATACGAAGCATATACCATGGTATGTAATTTTTACGTTACCATTTTATATGAAAGCATAACCCGATTAGGCCTCCCAACCCCGATTAGGCCTTCCACGGCAGCGGCTTAAGCCTATGTTCGATCCCTCGGTAGGGAGCCCTTGAGTGCGTTGCTTGCGCGATACGGTGACACACAAATATACATCACTGCTACAACACTACACGAACATCCCCACACACGTGCACGCTACACGCTTACACATGAAAGTGGAAGGGTTTACTTTTTTCCCTCATCGAACTGAAAAACTCTTAATTTTCCGATAATAAATATATGGAGGAGTTGATGAGGCGTGTATGCTTGGTACACATATACATTTCAACAACTCATACATATATGAATAGTTAGTTAAGTTAGCTAAGATAGGTCGCGATTTTGCATGCAACAGGCAACAGCCAACCTAGGTGTGCCGTGCACCCTTGAGCTGGTTGCCAAAATAAAATCGGCTGAGTGCCATAAGCGCTCGCCTTAGTAGTCCGGTGAAGCTGTTAAGACCTTGCTGGGTCAATAGCGTAGTAATTTCGAAAAAAAAAATGAAAGCATAAAAGAGTGTGTGTGTGTGTACTTATTTGCACCCGTTACTTTGAAGTTATTTTTACTTTGGTGTAAAAAACATATCTTTCGCCTTATTCTGCGTTTGTAGAAAAAACGACACTAACAATAAAAAAGAGTATCTAATACATTGAAAGTTTTAGTACAAACAACAAATACAAAGAAACAAAATGCTATAGCTAACTTCAGGGTGTCGGTTTTTCGTAACGGCCTGCGCGCACACCGTAATCATTTCAGGGTGTCGGTTTTTCGTAACGGCCTGCGCGCGCACCGTAATCATTTCAGGGTGTCGGTTTTTCGTAACGGCCTGCGCGCGCACCGTAATCATTTCAGGGTGTCGGTTTTTCGTGATGGTGTGCGCGCGCATCGTAAAATTTGCTCTCATCATTTTCCCTGACGCGCCAAAAGAAATATAACTTCAAAAACCTTTTGTATTCGTATTACTAGTATGCTAGTACCAGCATAGAGTGTATTGAAAAATAATTGGTTATATACGGTATATCGACCAATATATGTAATTTTCATTTTAGATTTAAATTACCCTTTAAAGCATATCATTTCATAAATATTTTAGAAGACATCGCAAATTTAAAATTATAAATGCAATAAAAAAGTTGTTTATGTAAATATTTTGACGTAGCTTTTATGACAAAGCGCCAAAAGTGAGTTTAAATGGCTTAAGCCTTAGACAATTGTGACACCCCACATTTGCACACTGCACCCATCCAAAACCGAGGCAGGTTAAAGATATTATTTAAATTAGCCAAGACATTTTTCCCATGTCGGGATCTTGGAACTTTTTCAGTGGAAAAAGCGGAATTCTTTCGTCGAAAGCGGATCGTAGCAAAAATAAAACGTATATTATCAAAAGACTTTTATCTTTTTGAGTTCAAGATACATTTACGTGCCAATAGATAACAAAATTAAGCATTAAAAATTTATTTTAACAAAAATATAATATTTTAAATCGTTAAATAGCTGAGTGTTATTCATATTCTGAATTAAAAAAAATAGAAATCAAAATGCATGCACGATTAAGTTATCCCCGAGCACGGGAGTGAACCTGTATTTAATTTTGATTTAAAGATTGGGACGTGCCGCCAAAACGGCCAATCTGTAAGTAGATTAGAACATGTAAAATTCTGTATATCGCGACGTGCATTACGGTTTAACCGTTACATAATCATTATTTATAAAATTACAAATTAAGAAGAAGTCGCGAGTAACCACTAGTACTACATATAATTTAGTTTATAAGAAAACATTTATCAAGTCTAACAAGATTTTTAGCACTATAATGCCACTGAAGGCAGATACAATTACTTGCAAAAGATAGTAAGAAATAAAACTACAGCGGATAATATTAGAGGGAGTAGCTAGTCACATGGAGATAACAAATAGAATTGATTGCATCTGATTGTGTCCAGATAGAACCGCTTCATCGTACGTACGGTAAGTAAGGAGTACGTAGATATTAAGAATGATCCAGTTCGCATATTTTGTGCAGAACTCAGTTCAAAGCTCTCATAAAATAAAACGTTACTGAGGTTATTACAAACTATGATTGTTTTTATTTATTATATATTTAGGATTTTATTGGTTTTCAGAAACATGGTTGTTTACCTTATAGGTTGTTTATTGAAAGATTTATTTGATTCATTTACGTTAACGAACTAAGGTAGCCTAGTTGATTTGTTTTCAGATAGATTATTACTTTCGATTTTTAATAAATAATATCTGTGGCATATTGTTATAAGTATACTAAGCTTTTCCCGTGAATTTGTTTTGGAGTTTTCTCAGGTCACATCTATGCAAAATTTTATTACGATTTGTTGAGAAATTTACTTGTTGAAAGGTAACAAACAGATAAAACTACATTTATGATATTCGCGTGAATGTATTGAAGCTACGTATTGGTGGTATAAATAATAGAAGACTCTAATTATATTGTAGGTATTTTAAGCAAACCTATTCAATAATTTCAGCATTAATTCTAGATCAATAACCAGTATAAACCGTTTTATGTAAATATTAGTCATGCCCGCGACTTTACACATGTTTGTTATTCATTATTATTTATTGCTAGCAATGTATTTTTATTGAAATAAATTGTTAAACTATAGAAAAACTTTAAGGTATCTCATGTAGTCTAATATTTAATTACAGGTACCAATTTAGGTAACAATTTACACAATTTGAACGGTACAAAATACTACATTGCCATCTAATGTCGAGCTATAGTTAAACGTAAAGGATGAAAATATTCTCCGTATTTTTTTCGAATTTATCAGTTTTGTAATATAATGTATATTTGTAATAAAACTTTGTATAAATATAATAATTCTCAATAAATAAATTAAAATATGTTGCAGGTTGACGTGTAATCTCGTCAATCGATTACACGTGTTTCGATTCGTCACGGAGCATCATCAGATCGTTGTTGACTCTTCCGTTGCGCCCGCTCGCAACTCGTTGTTTGTTTGTTGTAGTTAGAGGTAGTAGTGGTCAATCAGTTCCAGGCGGAAGTGCAAAGTAGCATCCACCTTAGTATTCAGTTTTGTTGTCCTCACGGTTCTTTACAACTTCACCGGACTTTTTTTGGGCGAGCGCTCAAGGTTTTCAGCTCAACAAGTTCAAGGGCGCTAAAGTGGCTAGGATTGTTGCCTTAATTGCACACGTATATGTACTTCTCTGTACGCCTCGTGAATTCAAACAAACTGAGAGTTTAACATTCATTATTATAGCCATAAAATGATTTTTTTCCTTTCACATAATTATGTCTAAACATATATTATAGAGTTGCAAGTCTGTTTGAATATTTGTTCTTCAATTACGCTTGAAAGAAATTTGGCAGACTTCATTTATATCATGGAGTAGGATAGAATATTTTTTATTGCTCAATCAAGTGGGTGGACAATTGCTAATATATGTGTTAATTACAGTTACGTATTTCGAAATGTTTCTCTTAATCATTCGTTGTTGCCAAATCAGAAATAAAAACTCTACAAAATAATTATCTTAGATTCTTTGACTCATTTTTCCAGACTTTAGATAAGATACGAGATACACTTTAGCTTTATATAACAGCCTAATAAATTGTCTACGTGTTATCGTATTTATAGCATAGATACGTGTTATTTTTATACTTTTAGTGTATTTTCAGAATTTCTCTTGATACCTAACCTTTAATCGAGCAATTCTTGTATGTCTTGATATTGCTATGTATTCAGGATCTCGGAAACGGCGTCAGCGATTTCCGTGAAATTTCCGTGTAATGTAGGTTGTTTCGGGGACGATAAATCGATCTAACTAGATTTCATTCATATAAAACTTTTTTATTTCAGTTTTCAGGCAATGAAAAAATATAGTTAGAATATAAAGGTAAATTTCACCGACGCTGTCAAAACAAAAATAGCTCAGATGGATATCGGCTGCTTCGAAAATCCGTCTAATCCCAGTTCGAATCTGAGTGACAGCAAAAGAGATATCTTTTTTTAATATTTTGTTTTTGATAAGAAAATGTTAATTTTGTGAGGCAAACCTAACAGTTTATTTTGATTTAAAAATGTTTTTTAAAGAACCGAACTAGGCTTGATCGTCCAGGTACTTAAACAATTATGTGAACTAAAACAGTAACACGCCAGAGAAAGAATAACTCTCAAATGTAGCTGCTGGCACACACCTATAAATATTTAGCGACAGACCTTCAGATTGTTATTAGGAAAAAGTCTTACCAGCAAACTATGAGTTCGACACAATGTTTTCTTTCATCAAAATTTCTGGATCGGTGCAACATTCGAACTATGGTCGATCGACGCCTTTTTTAATATGCTTACTTAGCTATCGTCTCTGCAAACGTTTGTCGAATATTAAAATTACTATTACTTATTTACCATTACAATAATAAACTAACATTAATTTTTTAACTTTATTATATAAATGGCGTCCTTATTATTACTGAATTTCCTTTTAGGCGACCTTTTGATGAATAGTTTTTAAAGGGAAAATTATGTACAATTTGGTGTAATAAGTATAACCAAATACAAACGAATACACACGCATATGATATTATAAAAAACAACAGATTAGATGTTGAGTATTCGTAACAGTTACAGGTTTAAATTTAATATAATAAATTTATACATATAAATGATAGCAGGTTCGGCGGTCGTCCCGCCTTGTTAATAAAAAAAACCTTGACAAATTATATATCTTAACCTTGCTCATGAATCAATTTATCTACTGGTGAAAACCGCATGAAAATGCGAGGAGTAGTTTTTCAGTTTATCGCGAACAGACAGACAGACGTGGCTTTGTGTTATAATATTTAGTGATGTCAGGGTAATGAAATTATCAAAGTTACGCAAGAAATTTTATTTTCACATTAAATTTTTTTTTTCCAATATCAGTGTTACCAATTCATATTATCCAAGGTTCCAACTTGCGGACATTGGATCTATAACACGTTGTTTTAAATATGCAACCACCACGACAATTACTATACATATTTGTTATTATGTATAACTAATTATACACGCGCGCGTTTTTTTTAAGCAATTGTAAGTAGGATTTATATTTACATTACATTTAATATACATTGTCATTACAATTAAGATTTTGTGACTATACAAAAAATAAACGCTTATTTATTTCGTAAGAAATTGTATTATGGAACTCTTTACGTAATATATTTATGGTCCAAGATCTTATTAAGAAGTCCTCTTCTTCGAAGTTACTAATAATTATAATGTCAAATTGTAAACAATAAGCTATTTTTTTGATTAATTATTTCCAGAATTGCAAATAAAGAATGAGTTGAAATCTTGCTAAATTTCATGCAGTCACGGGTAACAGCTCGTCTAAAATAAAATAAATAACCTCAATTACTCTTTATAAGGTTCGCCATCTATCAGTGAAAGTCCCGTGAAAATCGGTCTAACCGTTTTAGATATAGTACTGCTAGTGAAGCCACGGTTAACACCCAGTCTAAATTAAAATAAACTAAATTATTTTTTATAATGTCCGCTATTTGTTGGTGAAAGTTCCAAAAAAATCGCTTCAACCGTTTTGGAGATAGCATTGTGAACGAAGCCATGGTTGACATTTAGTATAATTTAGAGTAGCCCAAGTAATTCTCTGTAATTCCACCTATGTGCCAGTTAAATTGCTGTCAAATTCGGTCCAAACGTTTCGGAGATCACCCGGAAAAAACAGACAGACAGACAGACAGCAGAGAGACCGAAAAAATTTAAAAAAATGCATTTTTGTTATAAGAAGCGTGTATACTTTCATACCCAATCGGAGAAAAAAAATTAGTTTGATATTACATACATACACTTCATTTTTATTATATGTATAGATAATGAATATAAAAAATGTGAAGTAAATTAGGTCTATTACAGGGACTTTTCCGCATCGTTCTAGTGCCGGTTTTTTAAACAGTTCATGTAATATGCATGGCGATACAAGGAAACACGGTATAATGCGTCTTAAAATATACAGTTTGTCATTTCATTCATACAAAGAGTCTGCCTAAAATATCCGGATGGTATTGAATACGAGGAACTGTTCCGCAACCGGGCGACAATAGATTGGTATCGACCAGGGTTGTATTCAATTGATTTTGTGGGTCACTTATTCATTTAATTAATTTCGTAATAAGTTATTCATATGAGTAGCTTCAAAAATTATTAACCTTTTTGTGGCTAATACAACATTGTTTATTGATATGGACCATTTTCCTTTCCCTTCCTTGTGTAATTTAGATAGAAAATGTATGAATTTGATACCAACTGCAGCGAATGTGAAAAAAGGCAACTTAATGGTAGGTTTAAATACATTAAAATCTAAGCTTTAACTTATCCTTGCTTTCTAGTTATCGGCTGACGTTTGTGAGATAAAAATGTCAGTCGATAGTTCTGTGGTTGTATGTGTATCAAAAAATTGTATGTATTAATTTTCTATACATTTATGAACCCAACCGACTTGATTTTTAAAAAGAGGGGCAGCTGTGTATAATATATTTCTTCTTGCAGCTGTGTATATTTCTTGTTTAATTATATTATTATGCATTTTTCACAGTAAATTCTAAAAAGTTTAAAGAGATGATTCATTGAAGAATATACCTTAATGTCGTTCCTTTTTGTTACATTTATTATTAGAAACGATTAATAATATTGTAACTAATATTACAAACGCAAATTCGTGTTTGTTATGCATATATTTTGTCAGGGGTACAGAAACGAATTTTGATTATATTTGATCGAGAAAAATAATATTTTCGAGTTATAGGATTATATAATAATAGTCTAGGGTTGTTATTAAAATGTTGTATTTTTCATTAAAATTGATATACAACAATTTTACTTTTATCGTGACACACTCTGTTTTTTTTTTAAATATTTTAACTATGACTTATTTTAAGTATTATATCTTTGAACACGATTAAACACTGTTGTACGTATATATATACCATCTACTTACATACGAGCTATATGCTAAGCTAACCTCTATCCGCGACTTCGTTCGCGTGAAATAGTTACTTTGGTCTAACACTAACACGCAGCAGTCTCTCAAGAGGAAAAAAAACCCCGATTTTTAAACATTCTCCATTGGTGCTCGCCTACTATTGTTCTTAGCGTGATGATATATAGTCTATAACTATCCTCGATAAATGAGCTATATAATATTGAATAAATGAGCTATATAATTTTTTTTATATCGGACCAGTAGTTCCTGAGATTACCCCCTACAACGTCACAACGTCACGAACAAACTTTACCTCTTTGTAATATAAATATAAGTATAAGTATAGACTAAATATAGAACAAAGTTAGATAACATAGTAATACTGACCTGTAGACATCATGAGAGTTTTTACGTGGCGGTATAGATTTACATACACTAAGATACAGAAATAATTTCTGTAACTAGCTTGCATAATCTGTATACCAAAGATATACTATAGGTATATTTTAAAAATTGAATCGGGGTCATTAATTACACAGGTCGCTGGGTTACGTACCTGCTGTTAACCAAAATAGTTATCTGTGTAACATGCTGCGTACTTCAATGTAATTGTTCTGTTTATAGCAAACATCTTTATAGTAGTTTTCCTTTGTATTGTTTTTATTTACATATTTTTTCCAATGGAAACATTAATCTGAAAATGTGTTTTAGCGATTAGTAATTGCAATGTTTTTATTTCATCATAGGAGGCCTTGTGTTAAGTGATCACCACCGTCCATAGACACCAGTCACACCAGAGGAGTCATAAGTGCGTTGACAGCCTGTATTGGAGGGGGAGAGGGAGTGGGATGATTGTGGTTACAAGCACTGTTACCTTACGTCGTTTTTTATGAGAGGGTGGTATTACCCCGCGCGAGGCGACCTATTCATACTGTTATAGCTTCAACATGGCTCTACTGCCTATAACAAATAAAATAAAATTATAATGCTCCGTTCATCTTCTACAACAAATATTAAATAGTCTATTTCAAGAAGTTTTTGTAAATTACTAGCTGTACCCGCGACTTTGTCCGCGTGAATCTTTAAGTATAAAAATAGACATTAATTAAATCACCAGAATAAATTAATTAAATCTATTATTTATCTACTTTTCCTTCGTACTTAAATCGTGTCGTCATTGAAAGTGCAATAACTTTTGATATACCCAATCGATTCTAATGAAACAAAGATTAAATCTTACTCGAAGATATGGTTTATGATTTTCTTAAAAAGGTTTTATGTACGCAGCATTTTAGCTCCTAGAATATTCTCAACGATTAAAGAAAATTAACAGACATCACCTAATCGTTAGATTAAAAAGTCGTAAATATCATGAATTTACTTCGGATTTAGATTATAATTTCTTAATGGAAAGTGCCGTTGCGTCGTTGGATTGCAATTTGAAGAACGCTGTGAATATAGAGGAAGCTTTTATCTATGATTCATAAGTCATATCAGATATGTTAATACAAGACGATATTCCAGTGATAATGCAATACTATAGTGCATCGATTGACGTAATCTACATTCCCACAATAAGCCTAAACATTTCGTGACCATTTTCTAATTACTCATTTGATGGACTAAAAATTTGATAGCTAGTTCCTCTAGGCTTAAGATCAGGAGAATATTGTCAAAAGGTGGAAACAAAGTAAAAAACAGGATGTATCGTAATGACACACGATATTAATGAAACTTTTTGATTACAGGGGAACATAAGTGTGTGTATGCATGCTTGCGAGTATCACAATTCAAACAGACGAGCGAGAATACCTGGACTTTTCATTACAATATTATTTGATTTTGTTTAATTTATTTCTCATTTTACCCTAACATTTGTAATTTACTATTTTATATCAAACTTTACTAAAGTAATAAAATACAATGTAATATCAGATAAAAGTATAGATATAAATAATTTAAATCTCTACGTGGAATTAAGTTATTCAAGAAAAATGGTAAAGAATTTGTTTTCTCTAGCTGCAAAAGGTTTTTATTTAATTTTGTTTAAAAATTTATATAATTTTGTATCTATGTATACTAATATTATAGAGCTGCAGGTTTTGTTTGTTTGTTTGATTGAACGCGCTAATCTGAAGAACTACTGGTCTGATTTGATAAATCATTCAGTGTTGTATAACCCTTTATTATCTATTACCCTATTATATTATATACCCTATTATTATAAGTCAAGACGCCTTATTGGACCTTGCTTCAGACTCGGTTATATCAAAACTTGACTCAAATTGTGTGGCCGTATTAAACAGTCTGGGCCAAAATAACAGACAAATTCTGCGATGGGTTCCGGGGCATGCAGGCATTCCTGGCAACAATGGCGCTGATGAGCTTGCAAGAGAAAGTGCTATGGGAATACACATTGGCCCTGAACCATTCTGTGGTATACCCAAAAGCCTAGCTCTTTTGACCCTTAGAAACCATTACAATCAAGAAGCCAAAAAATCCTGGCATAACTTGTCAGGACAAAACCATTTCAAAGAACTCATCAGGGCATTTGACCAGCGATATGCTGGTAAGGAATGTTTCAAAATCGTTTTTTTTCTATATGTCATAGAAGGCAAACGACCAGATGGGTCACCTGATGTTAAGTGACACCACCGTCCATAGACACCAACAACACCAGAGGAGTCGCAAGTGCGTTGACAGCCTGTGTTGGTAGGGAAAGGGGGAGGGAGAAGGGGAAGAGTGGGAAAGGAGAGCGAGGAAAGTGGGCCTCCGGCGCTCTCACTAACCGAACGAAACGTAAATACTATTCACATCGGTTTTCTGTGAGAGGGTGGTACAAACCCGGACGAGGCGACCCATTCATGCTGAAACCAGCTTGGTAGCATCAGCGTGGTTCAACGACCTTAATATGTTTTTTTTCCTTTTGAGAGATTCTGCTGCGTGCTAGCGTTAGCCCAAAGTAACTGGAGTCCGATTCTGACGCGGCCGGGAACGGTTGTGTCCGCGCTCGGAACGATATTTCGTGATTATTATAATAATCGCTATTACAGTGAGTGTTCGTTCGGCTTTCGCCTTGAAGTGCCGATCCGCCTGACGTAGCCGTACACGTGTACCGCACCTGCGGAACAGCTGCGCTAATTTTCCTGAAATTGAGTGAGACCCTTCCTTTGTATTTGTTTATTGCTTTGTTTATTATATTATATTGGTACATTTATTTGTTCACTAATTAGTTTATCTATTTATTTACATAGTCCTTTTTCCCTTTAGTCGTCATTTCTTTATAACTTTATTTATTTCAATTATTTATTTGTTTAGATACCCATTTATTTATTTGTTCTATATCTATGCAAATTATTTACCCTGCCTGTCTCGCTAACTTATTTCCTGTATTGCTTTCTCCTTCTGACTCATTTTAAACAGCTCTCTTGATCTGCACCCAGGATAGACCCGAGATTAACCCGTTCGGCGTACCCCCCTGCCTTTAAGGCAGGGAGGTTGTTTCGCGGCCCATCCCTCTCAGTCCACCGCGATGGACCAGATAGCGTTAATAGAATTATTCCGCAGAAATCTCCTCGCGAGCGGCCTAGATCAGGAGATTATCAATACAACATTTCAGAATGTTACGTCGCAGGCCTCCGAGGGCCTTTTTAACATCCCAACCGCGAACTCTTTCGCGACCTTATCGCCGCAATCTTCTCTAGACGCGCGCGACAAAGGCCTACTTGAGGCCTCGATACCAAGCTCCAGCTCGGAGACCGGCTCCGAGATGGAGCTAGACGTGACGGCGTCCACCGAGCCTACAGCGACCGCGACCGCGATCCCCGCGCCTTCTGCGCAGTTAGACAAAGACGGTTATACGACCGTCTCGTACAGTAGGCGTCGTCCGGCTAGCCCGACGGATTCGGGTTCCGTAGGGCCGGTCAAAATCGCCAACATAGGTGGCGCTCGCGTGCCGGCCGCGGCTATACCGTGTAGTCAACCGCGGACGAAAGCACCTAGCTCCGTCTCACTCACTCCATCTCAACCTGCGGGCTCCGCAGATAGGAAGCCGCGCCCCCCGCCTCCAGTCACGATTCAGGACAAGTCCCAATGGACTGCGATTTCTAATCGTTTAAAGACCCTTGAGGTCAATTATACGAATGCCCTCAGCACTCCGGCGGGCATTCGCGTAAAATGTCCCACGTCCAAAGACCATCGCGCGCTCATACGATTCCTTACTGAATCGAAACTCGCGTATTTCACGTACGCTCTCGAAGAGGAGCGCCTCCTCCGTGTCGTGCTTCGCCGTGTCCCGGCCGAAATCTCGGTCGAGGATGTCACCCTCTCCCTTAAGGAGAAGAACTTTCCCGTGCGTGAGGTACATCGCATGTACCACCCACGCACCCGCGCTCCCTACAACATGGTGCTTGTTCTCCTCGACCGGTCGCAGGAGGGCAAGGCCATCTTTTCGCTCACATCTGTGTGCGACCTCAACGGCGTCACCGTTGAGCCCCCACGCAAGACCCATATTCCGTCGCAGTGCCATAACTGCCAGTGCTATGGGCACTCGGCAAAGAACTGCCATCTTCGCCCCAGGTGCGTCAAGTGCCTGGGAGACCACGCCACGAAGGAGTGCGCGCGCAGTCCTGGCACTCCCGATCCTCCCAGCTGTGTGCTCTGCGGAAACGCGGGTCACCCCGCGAATTATCGCGGCTGTCCCCGCGCGCCGCGCACACAGCGTCCCCGCCAGGCGAGGCAGGCGTCCAGGGCGCCTGTAGCCGCCGTCCGCCCTGCGCCTCCACCTCTCATGTCCGTGGAGGCCTTCCCGGGCCTGCCGGGCGCCTCCCGGGCCCCGGTAGCGCCCGCGCCCACGACCTCACCGCGCTCGCCACCTTCTGTGCCACGCGCGGTTCAACCTGGGCGGGCCCCTATGGCCCCCTGGGCATCCCGACCTCAGCCTCAGCCTCAGGCTTCTTCTAAGCCTCAGGTGCCGCTGCCACAGGCGGCTTATGCTTCATCATCCTCTCTCTCGGGTAAATTCGACTGGATGAAGCATTTACTCCGCGAACACGACATGAAGGAGGTCCTCGCCTTCTACGCCATCGTCGAGGTAGAAGAGGAGCTAGGTCTCCTCACTGCTCTAGCGCGCTTCCCGGCTATCGGAGCCACCATTCAGCGCATCGCCCAGTCACCCTCTTTTAAATAAGTCTTAAAATTCACGAGTCTTAATAAAGTAAAACCACGCGGTCTATGTCTCTCGTTTTTCAATGCGAGATCCCTTCGGTCACAGCGCGATCTAGTAGCTGACTTTTTGCGCGATAGACAGATTGACGTTTTCCTCATCCAGGAAACGATGTTAAAACCGAGTATGCGTAATCCGAGAATCGCGAACTACTGTATAGCCAGGAACGACCGTGTCACCCGCGGGGGTGGCACCTTAATTTATTTCAGGCGTTCGTTGTATTGCATGCCTTTAGATCCGCCCACGCTAACTCATATGGAAGTGTCAGTATGCCGCGTTGGTATGACGGGCCACTCTGATATTATTCTTGTCTCCGCGTACCTACCACCGAACAAAGTATTGCTCAAATCCGATCTGCAGGCGCTATTTAATTTAGGTAATTCTGTCATTATAGCGGGGGATCTCAACTGCGGGAACGTCATCTGGAACAGTCCGTGTACCTCTCGTAACGGGAGGATACTCGACGAACTAGGTGGGGCTCTTGCTTTTGACGTCATAGCCCCTCCGGAACCCACGCACTATCAAGATCACTGCCGACCGTCAGTTTTAGATGTAGCTTTACTAAAAAATGTCGCGCTTCCTGTACGACTCATATCAGTCATACACGAACTCGACTCGGATCATCGCCCGGTTCTATTACAGTTAGGACATAACTCTGATTTTAGCCCGACGCCGATCAGAGTGGCCGATTACGCGAAACTTAGTGAATATTTTAAAAATAGTCCGTCGCCTAACAGTTTAGACAGTATTCCGGACGTGTTAGTGTCTAAAGTCGACGCGGATTCGGCCATCGATTCCCTGGTTGATTATCTCCAGACCGCCGTCAGGGAGACCTCGAAAGAGGTACAAGCGGCGAACGAACGCCGTTTTATACTCCCTGATGACGTGAGAGCATTGATCACGGAAAAGAACGCCGCGACTCGTGCTCACGACACTTACCCGACCGCTGAGAACCGCGAACGCTTACGTGTCTTACGGAAAGCAGTTAAGTCTCGTATTTCTGAGATCCGGGGTGACAGGTGGGACAGGTTTCTGGAGGATCTCCAGCCGTCTCACCTGGCATTCTGGACCCTCACGCGAAAGTTTAAGTCCGATGCGGTCATCCCAATGCCCCCTCTCGATAGAGGCCCCGGGTTGCCTCCCGCGTTCGATAACACTGACAAAGCAGAATGTCTCGCCGCGAGCTTAGAGAAACAGTGTTCGCCAAACACTGATAATACTGACCCTTCCATCATAGAGTCTACCGAAACAGCCGTAGAGCATGCACTCGCGTCTCCTCCGGCGGATACCCTAACCCCGATAACGTTTGACGAAGTTTCGGCCGCCATCAAGCGTCTCAAGCCTAGGAAGTCCCCAGGTCCCGATGGGATCAGGAACGAGGTTCTAAAGCTCCTTCCTGACCGCATCATAGCTCTATTGGTCTGCATCTTCAATGCGGCCATGTCCCAGTGTCATTTTCCAGCCGTCTGGAAGAGGGCCGTAGTGATAGGAATTCACAAGCCCGGCAAGAAAGCTACGCTTCCCGATAGCTATCGTCCGATTAGTTTGCTTGATACACTAGGGAAACTTTACGAGCGGCTCCTTCTGAACCGTCTCCAGGTCACGATAAACGACAGTAGTTTAATACCGCCTGAACAGTTTGGATTTCGCGCCAAACACTCTTGTCCGGATCAAGTACTTCGCCTCACGGAGTACATCTTTTCTAATTTTAATAAAGATCCGAACCCGAAGCCGGATCCGCCCGTGAAAAACACTAATCCGAAACGCACGATAGCAGTCTTTTTCGATGTCGCCAAGGCCTTCGATAAGGTCTGGCACAAAGGGCTCATATACAAGCTAAATCAAACCGGTATACCCGATAGGTTAGTTCACATCATCCGTGATTATCTAGCCGATAGAACCTTCCGTTTTAGAGTAGACGGCGAACTCTCATCGCCCCGTCCAATACGCTCAGGTGTGCCACAAGGCTCAATACTCGCGCCCACCCTCTTCAACCTGTTCATCAGCGACCTACCTAAGCTCCCGGGAGTCGAGGTAGGTTGTTATGCTGATGATACAGTTATCTACGCCTCTGGCTGGCGGCCGAAATTCCTTAGGAATCGCATCGAAAAAGCCGTTAGCACGCTCGGTGACTGGTTTCTTCGATGGCGTATAGGTATTAACCCCGATAAGAGTGCCGCGATATTCTTCGATCCTAGATATCGCGTTAACAAGTTAAAGCCCATAAGGCTATACGATTCTGAGATACCTTGGACCACCGAGGTCAAGTATCTCGGCGTCACTTTAGACCGTCATTTAACGTTCGATCCTCATATTAAGAGAGTGCGAGACAAAGCCGCTATGGTTTTGGGTCGCCTCCATTATTTACTCTGTCAGAAGAGCAAACTGTCCCTCAGACATAAGCTCACAATATATAAAGTCTGTATTCGTCCGGTAATGACGTATAGTTGTCCAGTTTTCGCCCACGCGAAGAATCTAGATACGCTTCAGGTTTTGCAGACCCGGGCTCTGCGTAAAATCACCGGTGCTCCTTGGTTCGTCCGGAAGGCGGATCTCCACAGGGACCTGGAGATGCCGTCTATCTGGGCGTATATAAAATCACTTACAAATAGCTATTTCGAGCGAGCCGCGATTCATCCCAGTCCGTTAGTGGTATCCGCCGCGAATTACGAACCCGTGCCCAACGCTGGGCGTTATAAAAGACGTCCGCGACACATTCTCACCGACCCTCCCGACGATATCACGTCAGCGAACGATCAGTACCAGCCTGTCCCTCGTAACAGAGCGTGCTCACGCCCACGCCCGCGTAACCACAGATCGCGCCGCCGCGGTCTGGGGGTTAATTTCGCTCCCGCACACCCGATTAGGCCTCCCACGGCAGCGGCTCAAGCCTAGGTTCGATCCCTCGGTAGGGAGCCCTTGAGTGCGTTGCTTGCGCGATACGGTGACACACAAATATACATCACTGCTACAACACTACACGATCACCCCCACACACGTGCACGCCTACACGCTTACACATGAAAGTGGAAGGGTTTACTTTTTTCCCTTATCGAACTGAAAAACTCCCAATTTTCCGATAATAAATATATGGAGGAGTTGTTGAGGCGGATATGCTTGGTACACATATACGTTTCAACAACTCAAACATATATGAATAGTTAGCTAGGTTAGCTAAGATAGGTCGCGATTTTGTATGCAACGGGCAACAGCCATGCCGAGGTGTGCCGTGCACCCTTGAGCTGGTTGCCAATATAAAATCGGCTGAGTGCCCTAAGCGCTCGCCTTAGTAGTCCGGTGAAGCTGTTAAGACCTTGCTAGGTCAATAGCGTAGTCAGATCGAGAAAAAAAAAAAAAAAAACCCAAAGTAACTATTCCACGTGGACGAAGTCGCGTGCAGAAACTTATACTAAATATTTTGTTTACTTTTGTCTACTTTCATAAACATTGTATTTGTTAATGGAAATAGTTATTAGATTAGTCCAGTTTTCTAGAAACAAACGATAAACATATTATTCCCAGCGCGTAACAATTACATTTTCTGTGTATTTGATGAATGAATTACTGAATGGAGTGCCACTCCCTTGTTAATTAGTGACATCAGTTGGGTGTGAGAGTCTCATGTTGTTTTTACTACGCATTACATTCACAAAGGGCCGACAGCTACCTTGAACTAATTAGATAAAGGTTGAAAAGTACTACGCACTTAGGTTTATTTTGGTAATGTTGTGACATATAATAACTGACTAATAATATAGCTCGCTTTAAAACAATTTCTATGTCTATGTTTAATATTTATAAATATGCTACAGACATGCTGTTGGGATGAAAGCAGTAATATTACCGGTTGCATATAATTCATATACCATATATCAATTCTTATACCAGGTGACTTTTTGAAGTTTAACACCTTTCAATCCCTTGGTTCGTGGTCATATTTAACATATTAAAAAAATCAGAACAAATTCTAATAAACAACAAAGAGAACCTTAGTGTAAGTTTGTTCTACTGTATATTTGTATTGTTAGACAGCTATAATTTTTATGATATATTATGAATAGTTTTAAAATGCGGCTATTAAATTTCTATTAGGTAAGAATTTTTTTTTTTTGTAACACATATCTTAAGAATATCGTAAAATTTTGTTTATTACCAACATAAAAAAAACGTACGAAATACATGTTTTTTTTTTTAAGTACGAAAAGTAATCGTTATGACACATTCGCCGATTAAAATGTTTCAATTGATAAGCTTATTAAAATACCGTGTGTTCCGGTAACTGCACTTTAGATTTGAGTGTCGGTCCACTTTCTATACTCATGGTACCATTTTTGATTATATTGTCATACAAAATCAGAGAGATTTATAGTTTAACTGATAATCAATACACATAAATAAAAATGCTGTCTATTTGTAACCTCAAAATAACAGTTTATTAGTAGATGGATCTGGAAGTATATGGGGTACCAACTTATAACAAAACAGTTTTTTTTTATTGCTGTCGTTCTCTTTGTTCCAACTAATCTTATCAAAAACCGAGAAATAAACAAACACTGGACATAAAATGATATTTTAGACTAAATTTGTGACATGAAATCACACAGTCTTTTCTTCAAGATGACAGTTTTCGATTCATAACAAAATCCACATTATATCCAGTGCTCTAGATACTATAGATCAAGAACAATTTTTTTATCGACATAATAAGAAATTTATGATACGGCGAAAGCGTTGTCAAAACTTTTATATTATAACGTCTAAATGTTGTTCATAAAAAGATTTTCTACGACCGTTGTTTGTGTGTAAAACACATCTAAAGTTGTGGAAGATTTATGTTTTTCATCGCATGAGTTGGTAACAAATTTATGTTAGTCGCGAGAAAATGTTATGAAGTATGAACTATTGATAAACCCACGCGATAAAGATTAATAACAATTTTTGTATATTTTTGGTATAAATATGGAAAGTTTAATAAATATGTTAATGTGGTGTCATTAATACCTTTTATGATATATTATCGTAGAATAGTTATACATATTTTATTTGTATAAGCGTTGGCTTATAAGGAAACAGCTTACAATATTAAATATAGAGTGTCTAGGTGGTAGAGCCACGCTGAAGCTATTACTGGTTTCAGCATGAATGGGTCGGCTCACCCGAGATAGCACCATCCGACCCACAGAAACACTGACGTGAACAGTGCTTGCATTGTTGCGTTTCCTTTGGCCAGTGAGAGCGCCAGAGGTCCACCTCTCCTTCCTCCTCCTCTCCCTCATCTCACACATAAACACAAAAACTACTGAACTGATTTTCTTGCAGTTTCTATCAGCAGATAAAGGGATTCATAAGGATATCATTTGTGAGGATATTTTTATTATCAAGGCGGGACAATGTCCGCCCGGCCCGAAGCTTGAAATATCTTAAAAAACCTAGAACCCGATTACAGCGACTATTACCGTTTCCAATTGTAAACCAATCAATTCAGGGACTCACGCAAACACATATCTAATTGGTTTAGTGAATGACTTACGCATGTGCGGAAGAAATTTCGATCAGGCGGACGTAGCGCCATCTGTATTTCAGCAACATAAATAATTTCTTTCTTTTTAATATATAAACGACCGTTAAACTGTTTGGACGTAGTTCTTGTACAAACCTAAAATCACGATTAAAAAGTGTGTGGGTAGAGTAGGACAGTGAAAATTTGGGGTTGTGGGTATATTTTGATGACAAATAAGAAAAAAGAGTAAAACAATTATTAAAAAAAACTAGACAGCGATATCCTTATCACCTAGCGGTATGATATATACTTTACGACCTATTCTCGTACCTACCAAGCGTAAAAAAATTCAAACCAGATTAGCCACCCCTCGGCAGCGACTCAAGCCTAGGTCCATTCCCACGGCGTGGTGCCCTTGAGTGCGCTGTTCGGGTGATACAGTTACACAAATCTTATATCATTGCAATAACATTACACATATCACCAACACACACGTGCACACTTACACACGAAAGTGGAACGGTTTCGTCTCTTTCTATCGAACTGAAATAGTTTAGAAAATTATGCGATACGAAATATATATACAATGTAAATTGGAAAGAACTCGCCAATACAACAATAATCACAAAACACAATCTTC
Organism: Antheraea mylitta; assembly: GCA_014332785.1. NCBI lineage: Eukaryota > Metazoa > Arthropoda > Insecta > Lepidoptera > Saturniidae > Antheraea > Antheraea mylitta. Next base: position 4,815,885 of record JACEII010000016.1, read on the forward strand.
CAAAGAGACGAACGTATAAGAATGTTCTGAATGACTTTTTTTTAAAGAACTATGCTATTGACCTAGTAACGCCCTCACAGCTTCACCAGACTACGTCCCCAATGACTCGACAGACTAGCATTTTATAGCAATTAGCAAGTTGCGACCGACCGATAACTTTCGACCAATGGCGTCTCAGGTCATTAGTAACACCCCCGATATAGTCAATGTTAAGTCATTAGTAGTACGGACAGTGCTAACAGTATAAATTCGCCAAGGTATACTAAAGATTAAATTATTTATACTAGTTAAGTATCTTTTTCACCTACAAAAAGTTGTTTATGTAATGCGCCTCCTAGTTTGTAAATTAATTTTTTTTGGCGTAAAATTTTGGAAGCCGTATTTTTACACTATTATATACTTTAGCTAATTAAAATTAAATTTATTATGAAATAAACTGTTTAAATATTATATGTAGTTTTTAGAACGGAAGAGGTTATCTTTTCGACTGCATTATATCATCATATAACATAAATAATACTAATTTATGCTTTAAGGATATACTAAATAACATTTCATTGAATTGTGGAAATGAAAATGTAATATTGTTTTTATTTCGGTCCATTTTATGCATACGAGATACGTCGGAATATATAATCAGTGAGTAGGACAGCAAAAAATATGGTGACGTTTTTTTATATTCAATATTTACTATATCGTCAATACTTGTGATGAAGTTTGTACAAAGATGTTTTGGATTAGCAATAAGTTTTCATATCACGTAAGCATGCATATAAATAAGATTAAAGCGTTTGTTGTTTGTAAAGGATAATCTTTGACTTCGCACGAGCGAACTTATCACGAAAATAAAACCAAAGATTGGCTTTACAGTGCGTGTATGTCATGAAATATGATGGCAACTGAATGACTGGACGTCTATCTGTCAGTATTTTTGAAAGTCTACCTAATTTATTCTGTTTCGAGTCATTTACTTTTTGTAAGGATATTTCTAATGTGACGCGGCTAAACCTAATTGTGTGTGGCGACGACGACATCCGCTAACGACTTTGCGTAATCACTCTTATGACACTGAGCTCGCATACCTATAATAGTGTAATTTGAGTTTCGTTCGATTCGATGTTTCACATCTGCCAGGCGTTCTGTGACGGTTGAATTTTTCATTCGGTTTTTAAAATAATTTAATTCATTCGATTCTTGAAAATCACATACACAGCAAATAAAAATTGTATAATAGGTTCGGACGTTCAGGAGTGATGTGCTTACATAAATATCGTCAATTGATTTTTATGTATAGATATTATTTTAAATTCTTTAGGCTTTAGCATTTAACCAAAGTCCCAGTTGATGTTAAATTATGATATTGTGTAAGATGGTAAACATGATAGATCTAGAGGGAAGAGGCTGGCTCTCAAATGTAGATACTGAAACACACGTATAGGTACTTACGTCGGATTTTCAACTTTCACAAATTAAATATTTTCAATTCTTTTCTTTTTTTATGTTATAGGAGGCAAAGGAACAAGCAGGTCATCAGATTTTAAGTGATCACCACCGTCCATAGACACTTGTAACACCATGGAGTCACAAGTGTGTTGCCAGCCTGTGTTTGGGGGAAGAGTATGGGGAGGGAAGGTGATTCTCCGGCGCTCTTACTGACCGAACGAAACGCAACAATGCAAGCACTGTTACTTCACGTTGGTTTGCTGTCAGAGAGTGGTACTACCCCAGGTGAGCCGACCCATTTCATGCTGAAACCAGTAATAGCTTCAGCGTGACTCTACCACTTAAGTACATTATAGTATTTTTTTTAAATTATAGTATTGAGCTATAATTATAATAATAATATTATAATGATTGATTGTCTTCGATTTTAGAGTACTTAATGAAAATTGATTATTTTAGATCTACGTTTAAGTTAACGAAAAACAATTATTTTTATTACATTATATATATAAAATACTAGCCTCTGCCCGCGATTTCGTTCGCGTGGAATAGTTGCTTTGGGCTAACGCTAAAGGAAGCTATCAAGAAAAAAAAACGATTTTAAAACATTCTTCATTGGTGCTCTGCTCCTTGGTCCTAGTAGCGTGATGATATTATAGCCTATAACGATCGTCGATAAATGAGTTATATAACGTTGAAAACATTTTTTAAATCGGACTAATAGTTCCTGAGATTACTTACAACGTCACAAACTCACAAACCTTTTACCTATTCATAATATTAGTATAGATATTCTTGATTTCATATACTCGTCGGCCATTTTTATTTAGCTACCATTTTCTTATGTACGCGACATGAAAAACTAGTTCACCAAATTATGATTGCATTGTCATCAGCAGTTTTGTTCGCATTTAATGCTTTAGCTGAATTGTTACTTTGCATGTATTATAATGCTTTATTACGGTACTAAGCTAGATTATTTTTAGTTTTTAGGTTAGGTAAGTGACATAGATTTCTTCTAGTTCACGAAAACTAAAGTAATACGAAGGGTTACTAAACTATTTACGGAACTCTAAATGGAGATGTTTACCTTTTCGAGTGTAACAGACCGACAGGTTGGCGGGTTCATTAGGTCTTTCAACCGAGTCAACATTCGTCTGGCACGATGCCAAATCGATTCTAAGTAGACGCTACGAACCGCTTTGTTGACAAAGAAATTCGATTTAACGTAATTTATATTCGTAATATTATTTTAATTACATATAAAAAAAAAATTAAAAGATTTTTTTTATATTTTAATTTATGTCATAAGAAGCAAACGACCAGTTGGGTCATCTGATGTTAAGTGATCACCGCCGTCCATAGACACTTGCAAGTTGCAACAACATGACAGTCCCAAGAGCGTTGCCAGCCTGTGTTGGGGGATTGGGGAGGGGAGGAAGGTAAGAGGAGAGGGTAAGGTCAAGAGAGGTGGGCCTCCGGCGCTCTCACTGACCGAACGAAACGGAACAATGCAAGCACTGTTACTTCACGTGGGTGTTTCTGTGGTGGTACTATCCAGGACGAGCCGACTCATTCATGTTGAAGCCAGTAATCGCTTCAACGTGGCTGTACCATCTACTGAAATTATTCTCAAATAATCAAAAATTAAATGTCCGTAGTAATCACACTTTTTATTAATATTCACAAATGAATGAATCGTTACATTTCAAAATGAACTAATCGCAATTTTAATCGCTCATATAACATGTTTAATATTTGAATATTTCTGGTTTACACCGAGAACGAAATTCAAATTTTACCGTCCATAAGCTTTTTAATTTTTTTTATGGTTTTCATAATGTACATGTAGACAATTTGAACATCTTGAAAGATAACGTAAAATATTAATTAAGGACGGTTAAAATCGGATTTAGATCATTTTGAAATGTAAATTCAAAAAGATTTATTGCCAATAAAGTTACTGATATGAATGTTGAAAACCTCCAAAAGGTTCTATTATTAGGAAGCTCAATGAAACGCAACCGTACTGCAAGACGTATGTAATCGGAGAAGCAGGTGGAACATGACAGCTTAAAACTACTTATAAAAATATTACATTTTTCAGATCTACCTACATATATTACAGTTACATCTTTACATTTAAAAGTATGCGGTACAATACAATAGTGCAATACGATGCTGTTTTATTTTTTTACATGTACTTATAGCTAATTACAGGTAATATACAATATGCTGAGACGACGATAGTGAAAAGGTTGATTATAAACTTATAAAAAATATTATTATACGGCAATGCATTTGTGATTCGTCTCGTGTCTATGGGCGGCGGTCATTACTTACCATCAGGTGACCCGCAGGTTCGTTTGCCACCAACAGATAAAAAAAAACAATTTATCAAACAAGAATTAGGACCGCAAACTATAAAATATGTGATTATATATTGATTAACATCGTAACCAACATGCCATTGTATTGTTAATTTACATGTTACTGACAATACAAGCTTAGTATTCGATGACTAATTTATTGTTTGATATAATGAGGCGAGACTTCCACCGTCGTCAGTCTGTCTGTTACCGCTTACTCTAATGGCAAGTTTTGGCACGTGATCTTTCACGTAAGCTTATACCGTCTGAACTATTAAATGAATATTCAGAATTAATTTACTTCTTGAAACTATAGAACGGTTGTAGGGATTAAAGACAAATTCAAGATACACCCCATTTTCCTGTTTCGATATTGCAACGCAAACCTCTTTAACAACATTTTCAGTTATTTTTATTGTAGATTTTTTTTAAATCTTAGGAGGCAAACGAACAGGTGGGTCACCTGATGTTAAGTGATCACCACCGTCCATAGACACTTGCAACACCAGGGGAGTCGCAAGTGCGTTACTCGCCTGTGTTGGGGAGGGAGATGGAAGAGGAAGGCGAGGAGGAAGGGAAGAGGAGAGGGGGAAGGTGAGGAGAGGTAGGCTAATGAATTAATTATGTTATATTTGTTGATTCCCGCGAGTTTGTCTGTATTTTTGATTATATCAACTGTTTTATTATATCTCAAAGGGATTAATTAGGCAGCGTTTCGATGGAAGCTCCCAGGTGGCTTGACTTTTTCTGACTCTTCCAACATTTATCGTATATTTCAACCAATTTGCAAAAAATCTTGACAAATTATATATCTAAACATTCCTCGTGAATCACTCTATCCATTATTGGCCGCATGAAAATCTGTTCAATATATAGTGATTTAAATTTGTACGAATCATTATTGAAAATAATTGATTTTTAGTGAACGTCAAAATGAATCTTCAGATTTTTTTTATCGGATCCACTTTGTAGCATTATGATTATAACGTTCTTGGTATCTATAAAAATAAACAATTCCATTAAACACATCCAACGAATGTCAGTTCGAGCAAGTGATTTGTGATGTGCTTGCCAGAATGACACGTGCCCCAAGTACTGCGAATTTAGATGAGTCATCCATCGTACAACACTGACAGGACGGTTTAATGCAAAAATTCAAATACAATCAACATGCATCTGTAATGTTTTTAGATATTATCTACAATATACTATAATCGCATTTATATAGATTTTACATATATATTACGTATCGTTTAAAATTAGTAAATGAAATGATTTTTTTTAACTTTATTTTTGCAACTAATCCTTCAGATTATTACTGCCATTGTCATGTAGATAATAATAGTACAAGCGTCATGTGATTATTTCAATATTCTAACAAGATGGTGGCTCCCTTGTTAGAACCTTCCAGGGAGTTTTTTTTTGCTTTATTTTTGGCAATCAATCTTTCAGATTATTACTGCCATTGTCGCGTAGTCAATAATATTACAAGCGTCGTGCAATCACTTCAATATTGCGTCGTGCAAGCAATATTCTAACAAGATGGTGGATCCCTTGTTAGAACCTTCCAGGGAGTTTTTGTGACATCTCAGAATTTCATGCTCCGTGGTATTATTTTCCATTCACTTCACTTATGCAGAACAAACTATCTATATTACGTAAAACACCACCAAATTTACAAAATATAGAGTCAAATAACACAAGATTATGAATAAAATATAAAATCGACTACATGATAGACTAAAATCCCGCCAAAAACTAACAGGATTAAAACACCGTACCGTGAAGCTGTGGAACAATCTCCTGGCTAGTGTGTTCCCTCCTTCCTATAATTAGGGTCCTTCAAGCGTAGCTTGAAGAGGCATTTACGAAGGCCGGCATGACACGACGACCGACTAAGGATGACGTATCTCTCGGCAGTGACCGTTGTTTTTGGATTGAACTGTGAACAGTGCAGTCACTTTGTCGTGCTACTATAAAAAAAATAATAATTATATACTAAAATGATGAAAATTTCTTTTTATACACAGTAGACAAATATTTCTACTAATATTTAATACTTACTCCGTTTGTACGTACACTCTACAGACACCCATTTTTTAACATTACTATTTTTATCAATTTATAGTAATATATTTTATAGTAATAATAAAAACTTACGCAGTGACTTAGTTTTCCTTGCCGCTATTCAGGGTTAATCAATTATATCCAACTACATAGTGATTTCCGCTGTTCATACATGACATGACAACAAGATTTGTAAGAGAATATTTACATGACGATCGTCACCATCGTTCCTAAATAATACTTATCGTCAAGAACAATAAATGTATAGGACCAGTATCACACGATATCAACTATATAGTTTAGTGGTGCCCAAATGCAAGATCAAGACGAGACCAGGTTTGGTCTTGGTATTATTATTGCGTAAATATACCAGATCTTGGTCCTGGTCTCGGTATTGCACCCCTAGTATAGATATTGTTATTACATATTAGTATATTGCTCTGTATTGAACAAGTTAGATTAAGCCGTTTTTTTTTTTTCGAAATGTCTACGCTATTGACCCAGCAAGGTCTTAACAGCTTCACCGGACTACTAAGGCGAGCGCCTAAGGCACTCAGCCGATTTTATTTTGGCAACCAGCTCAAGGGTGCACGACACACCTCGGCTTGGCTGTTGCCTGTTGCATGCAAAATCGCGACCTATCTTAGCTAACCTAGCTAACTATTCATATATGTATGAGTTGTTGAAACGTATATGTGTACCAAGCACACACGCCTCAACAACTCCTCCATATATTTATTATCGGAAAATTAAAAGTAAACCTTTCCACTTTCATGTGTAAGCGTGCGGGCGTGCACGTGTGTGGGGGTGATCGTGTAGTGTTGTAGCAGTGATGTATATTTGTGTGTCACCGTATCGCGCAAGCAACGCACTCAAGGGCTCCCTACCGAGGGATCGAACCTAGGCTTGAGCCACTGCCGTGGGAGGCCTAATCGGGTTAGATTAAGCCGTAGAATAATCAAACAGATACGTATCTGTTTTAGATTTTTAGCTTATAATTTCATAGACATAGTAAATTTCAATCAAACATTAAGGGCGGCAACGCACTTGTGACTCCGCTCGTGTTGCTAGTGTCTATAGACGACGGTGATCACTTACCTTCGTGTGACCCACATGTTCATTTGCCACCTATATATAATGTATAAAAAAAGTTAACTAAATTCATAATGAACAAGTTTTTCAAGGAATATTTACTGGTATTAAAATATGCAGTTCCTTCTCACGGAAAGATAGTAGATACTCCCTTAAGCCTGAAGTATTTGTATTTTTTTAATTTAACTATTTTTTACGGACACATTTTACAAATAACCATCTAAATTGCAAAAATATTACGAAATACTCATAAAATGTACTTATTATACATTATATTTATTTACTTAAGTCATTATACTGCTTTACGATATATGATAATATAATAACAATATTACAATAAAATAGAATAATAATATAATAATAACTACTAATAATATAGTAATAATAGAATATTGGGTAGTACAAATATATATAATAGAATATTGGTAAGTAAAATATATTCTTATAAAACTCCTGTCCTCTATAAAAAAAAACGCAAATGTTTGCTCTGTTACTTAAATATTTTGTGCGTTTAAATTCGCGCGACTTCAAGGAAAGAAACTTAATTGTTTTCCTTATTTACTAAACAAATACTGACCTTCGTCGTAGAGCGATGATGTTCAATCACATGTAAATAGTTTTAGATATTTGGAATGGAAACGCTCACAATGATATTCGCTTCTATAAATATTATTGCATTCACAAAGACTACGATACACTACGATTTTATTTTAAACTGGAGAAACAGAGAACCTTCTTTTTAAGTCTGCTTAGAAAATTATTTATTCCCACTCGAAAATCCCATCGACATAAACAAATTAAAAAAATACTCTTGCCAGATATATGTGTAAGGCATAACTATATCGTTTAATAATAAAGTTTGTTTCTGTAATGTATACATATATCTATCTATCTAATCTAATATATATATACACACATATATATATCTCTTCTGCTGTCACTCGGATTCGAACTGGGCTTACACGGATTTTCGAAGCAACCGATTTCCATCTAAGCTATTTTTGTTTTGACAGCGATGGCAAAATTTACCTCTATATTCTGGCTATATTTTTTTAATTGCCAGAAAACTCAGTTAAAAAAGTTTTCACGCACACGCACACGCACACGCACACGCACACGCACACGCACACGC
>JACEII010000016.1:4823997-4873829 GCA_014332785.1 Antheraea mylitta
ACACGCACACGCACACGCACACGCACACGCACACGCACACGCACACGTACACGCCCGCACACACACACGCACACGCACGCACACATGCACACACACGCACACACACGCGCACACATGCACACACACACGCACACACACACACCTATATATATATATATTATATATATATAGCAAATCTAACAGTTTATTTTAATTTAAAAACGCCATTTAAAGAACCGAGCTGGGCTCGGTCGCCCTAGTTCTTATGTCAATTACTGTAACATTATTATTTAATTTCAAACTAGCTTATTCCCGCATCATAATTATTTTAAAATAGGATTAATGTTTTAAAACTTGTATTTATTATCTGACATACTATTGAGTTGCTTTTTATTAGTTTAAGAAAAATAACAAATGACGCATAGGTACGCCAACTTTCAAGCTGATTGCTTAATATATAGGAGTTCATATTACTTCTATATATACAACAATATCTTATTTTATATATCGATAATTAAATATAGAACAGTATATATAGATGTAATTATTTAATGCGTTGGTGAGACACATGCACCTTTATATATGCCGCACGAACGCATACATGTACGCATTCATGGTACACATATTAAGGTACGTCTTTATATCTCACTAATTTGTCACTAATTTGTCTCACCAACGCATATATGTATGGTTAACGTAACTCGCGATATTGCAAGTAGTTCGGTGAAGCTGTTAAGACCTTGCCGGGACAATAGCTTATTCAGTTCGAAAAATGCGTTATTGCATGCAAAACAATAGTCCAAGCCGATGTTTGGCAACTTTGGCGTTCTTGAATTTACTCATACTGCTGAGAGCCATAGGCATTTAACCAAATGGCGCGGTAAAGCTGTAAAGGCCCGTCAGGTCAAGAGCGAATAATCAATTCGAAAAATAACTTCGGTTGATTATAAACGAACTCTAAACCTAATTTATTGTTAAGTAAAACATTAACAACTTCAATGAACATAAATTAATCGATTTGCATTTAAGCCAACTTCTTAGTTCCTGATAAAAACAAGATCATAACTCTGCAATGTATTTTTTCCGCGGGAAGTTTCCTATACGGCTTCATTTACCTCTTGCAGTATGATTCACTTTAAGTGTTGGTAAAAATAACTTGATTATGTATCTTTATCCTTATGAGTTATCGTTTTTAATGAAAATATCCAGCAATCAGTAATTTTATTCTTCTTTTTTTTTCCTCGAACTGGCTACGCTATTGACCCAGCAAGGTCTTAACAGCTTTACCGGATTATTAAGGCGAGCGTTTAAGGCAGTCAGCTGATTTTATTTTAGACAACTAGCTCAAGGGTGTGGGGCACACCTCGGCTTGGGCTGTTGCCTGTTTCATGCAATTCGCGACCTATGTGAGCTAACCTAAGCTAAGCTACATATTCATACTTACATGACTTATTGAAACATGTATGTGGACCGAGCATACATACCTTGATAATTTGATCTTATATGTATTTTGTGTCGGATAATTTTTCTAAACTATTTCAATTCGATAAGGGAAAAAAATAAAACCCTTCCATTATGATGTGTGAGCGTGTTTGCGTGCACGTGTGTGGAGGTGATAAGTGTAATGTTTTTGTAGTGATGCAAGGTTTTGTGTCACTGTATTGTGCAGGAAACGTACTCAAGAGCTCCACGCCAAGGCATCGGACCTAAGCTTGAGTCGTTTCCGAGTGGGGTCTAATCTAGTGTGTGGGAGCGAAATTTACCCCCAGACCACGGTGGCGTGATCTGTGGTTACGCGGACGTGGGCGTGAACACCCTCTGTTTGGAGAGACAGACTGGTACTGATCTTTCGCTGCCGTAATTTTATCAAGAGGATCGGTGAAAATTTGTCGTGGTCGTCTTTTATAACGCGGAACATTCGGTACGACTTCGTAATTCGTGGCGGATATCACTAACAGATTGGGATGATCCGCGGCTTTTTCAAAGTATGTAGTGGTTTACGATTTTACATACATCCGGATAGAAGGCAGCCTGGTGCCTGTAGAGATCGTTCCGATCAATTCCGAACGTACGGTGGGACACCCGATGTTTTTTGTAAAAATCAGTTTTCAATTGCTTGTAATCTCTTAAAATTATGTTGTGACATGTGTGTAAAAACGGGTGAACTATATGTTAAAATAGGACGAATACACATCTTATATAACGTCTTATGTCTAATCTCATGTGACGATGTCATCCAAGATGGTTAACAATGCCAGCACTGTTACTTCACGTCAGTTTTCTGTGAAAGGGTGGGACTACCCCAGACGACCTGACCCATTCATGCTGAAACCTGGCTTCAGCCTGGCTCTATTACCAACATCAGGCGGACTAAGAAAAAACCCTACCATCAAACTATAGTTCCGTCACGAAGTGTCCCTTCATGGGAAGCACCTTCTCAATTGCAAGGATTCACTACGTCCGTTAGCTCTGTGTCCGGAGACGCTATCGATGAAACTATCATCGCCTCACAAATGATAAAATAAAAGAGTTACAGGGATTAAATGTCAAAATTGCAAGTACGAAAATAAAACGACAGGCTATGAGTAATCCAAATAATTCGTATGTAAAAACTGAAGCATTTTATATTGCGTCACCACGCCCACTGTCCTCAGTTGTATATTATAACAAAAGTAGAAATAGTTGTATTAGGCATCGTTTCATTACATTATTTCCTTTTACACTGCTTTTCCCAATTATAATGGATTGCATAATTTTTAAAACCTATTTATCTCCGCATCTCGAATAATGAATTATACATAGTTAAAATAAGTGATATACAACTAATTTTTGTTGACGAGAAAGCCACTATTGACCTGTGATACCGAGCTATTGACTATAGCGGGGGTGTTACTAATGACCTTTAACGCTATTGGTTGAAGGTATTGGCTGTTCATTATTTACTTCGATGTGAAACGCCATTGTTTGGAGGTATCGGCTGTTTATGTATCTTGATGCCTTAAAGGCGACCCACGACTAGATGCTCGGTATACCCACTCAGACAGTTGGGCTAGTCACACCTACGAATAATTCGCCGTAACTAAAGTCAGTGTTGTGTTTCTGTATCAGATAACGTGTTATTCGAATGTTGTTGGTGGATTGATCGATTAAATCGTAACCATGACGTCACAATGGATGACGTGATACTTCTACATGGACTCCATTTCATCGCTGCCCCGACATACATTTGTAACCGAGAGTCATGAATTTCGTAAAATTTATCTACTACATCGCCATATAATTTTTACAAATTAAAAACGTGAATTATCTATATTTATCAAACTGATAAATAAACGTATTTTTTTTCTTTGAAACGATATTAATCAATGTCGTTTTAAAAGAGATCAAAGATACCGTCGGATAACATGTTTTAACAACCCTGTTGATTTTTGGACAGTTATATATTGGCATTGTTCCATCGATCGACACTGGTTGCACAGTGTCGACCAAGAATCAATTTTATTTTGGTTTAAGATGCAAATCAAATTTTTATACGTAGAAAAATATCTTCAACAAATTCGTATTTATACTATAAAAATAGATTGTTTCACATATAGGTTTTGTAAATGGTAGCGCGACGTTGAAGATATTACTGGCTTCAGCATGAATGGGTAGCCACGCCCGAGGTAGTACCATTCTCGCACAGAAAACCGACGTGAAATATCAGTGCTTGCATTGTTTCGTTTCATTCGGTCAGTGAGAGTGCCGGAGGCCCACCTCTCCTAACCTTCCTACTCTCCTCATCCCTTCTATTCCTCCCTTACCTCTCCCCCACCACAGGCTGACAATGCACTTGCGACTCCCGTGGTGTTGCAAGTGTCTATGGTTGGTGCTGATAACTTAACGTCAGGTGACCCATCTGTTCTTTTGCCTCCTATGATATAAAAAAAATTTAAATATATACATAGAGTTTACTCATAGTCGAATTTTTTGGCGTGATTTTAGCCTGTCGTGTAGTGTTTTTTATATTTTATTCATAATCTTATGTTATTTGTCTCTACATTTTGTACATTTGGTGCTGTTTTACGTAATATAGTTAGTGGGTATATTCTGCATAAGTGAAGTGAATGGAAAATAATACCACGGAACATGAAATTCTGAGATGCCACAAAAACTCCCTGGAAAGTGTGCTAACAAGGGAGCCACCACCTTGTTGGAACATTAAAATAATAACACGACGCTTGTAATACTATAAACTACACGACAATGGCAGTAATAATCTTAAAGATTGGTTGTCAGAAATAAATAAAAAAAACTCATAGTAAGTCTACCAGCGTTGAACTGTTGACTACTTAATGTACTTTGAAATGATTATAATACAAACATTTTAACTGAATTTGATGATGGACATAAAAAACTCTCACTTGCGTGATATGAAGTATTTGTCGTCGATAAATTTCTTTATTTCCGTATTGCTGCGTAAAGGCATGCGTACAAAGATGGCGAGTGTATATCACTAATGGGCCAATTTAATTGGATAGTCATCTCGCCGGCCATTTTGATACCCTTTCACCCCTCAACACTTATCCTTTAACAAGACCGTTGTGCGCGCACTTACACGGTTGCAGCCACCTACAACAATTTCAATAAAACTTAAAAATCTGTGAACCTGTCTCCTATCCATGTGTCCTGTACTCACTCACATTAATTTGTCGACTGTTATTTTCTAACAGGAATCTATACATATAATAATAATGTAAATATAACGTGTCTGTACTTTTAAATTTTTTGGAAAAAAAATTGTTGTAGATGTTATAGAATAAGTAATAACATACATTTTTAGGAATGGCGGTTTGTTTGTGTGAATACGCATCGCTGCTAAAATAGTGGGTTCACGATAAAATTATAAAGCATATCCTCGAGTAGCATATAGTTTTTGTTTCATTAAATTTGGTCTACTCTATCAACAGTTATTGTAATTTTAATAACGACGCGACTTAAATACGAGGGAAAAGTAGATAAGTAAATGGACATACATTCTGATGAGACCAGAATAGGCCCCCCTCGGCAGCGATTCAAGCCTAGATCCGTTCCCTCGGTGTGGAGCTCTTGAGTGCGCTGCTCGCGCGATACAGTGACACAAAATCATCACTGCGACAACATTACTTATCACCTCCACACATGTACACGCATATACGGTTAGACATGAAAGTGGAAGGGTTTTATTTTTCCCTTTTCGAACTGAAAGAAAACTATCCCATACAAAATATATATAAGAGTTGTTGAAGTATGCATCTTAGTACACATATATGTTTCAACAACGCATATTTGTATGAATAGTTAGCTTAAGTTAGCTCATATAGGTAGCGAATTGCACGTATCAGGCAACAGCCCAAGCCGAGGTGTACCGTGCACCCTTGAGCTAATTGTTAAATAAAATCGGCTGAGTGCCTTATGCGCTCCCCTTAATAATCCGGTGAAGCTGTTAAGACCGTGCTAGGTCAATTGCGTAGTCAGATCGAGGAAAAAAACGACCGTCCACGCGGACGTAGTCGTGGTCACAGTTAGAAAACTAATAATATTGTTATATATTAACAATTTCGATTTCTCTTATTTAGATTTACGACCTCCGAGATCGGACACGCTAAGTAGCTGGAAAGAACACGATTTTCTAAGAATAGAGACTTTAAGAGACGGCGCGGCGCGTCGACCGCTTGGCCGTTAGATTAATATAGATTTTTCTCTGACGTAAATAGTACTGCGGTAGGCTCTTCTACGAGCGAAATCAGGTGCCGAATATTTATGTGTATTTTCGTACAAATTTATTGAGAAATAGAATTTTATATGAACGTCAAGTGAAGTTATAAAGTTGGTTTACGAACAATATTCTTGGAAACGTTGAATCATAGAACAATGTCGTAGTATACAGCTTATGAAGGGTTTTATATCTCTAAACAACGAAATAAAATATGAAGATTGATCTATCCTAAGTACCTACATATATTTCTGATATCTATGTACCTATAATATTACTATCACTACGTATTATAAAATAAAGTAACCTCTGCCACGTCTGTCTGTCTGTTCGCTATAAACTCAAAAAATACTAAACGGATTTTTATGCGGTTTTAACCAGTAGATAATGTGATTCATGGGAAAAGTTTAGGTATATAGTTTGTCAAGGTTTTTTTTATTATCAGAGCGAGACAACGTCTGCCGCGCCCACTAGTTATACAATAAATAGAATTGTAATAGATTTAATTTTTCATAATTAACAAAAACAGTTTAATAAACGTATATGTACTTATAGTTGAAAGCATAAACAAAATGACATATTAATATCCTGATTAAGCCCAAAAAATATTTTTTTTGTATACTAGCTTTGTAATCATCAAGTCAAAAGGTCCCGTGTTCATTTCCATTAATACACTAGATATTTACTCATGTATATAAATTAGTTGCTATAATATCCACACAATCAATAGACACTATGGAATAATGAATCTAGCTAGCAAAACTATTCAATGGAATATGTTAGTTAGATTGACGATTTACTGTAAATTATGAACCTCTAACAGTTAAATACTCGGATAGATATCTTAGAAGATTCACAGATTTAAAATTACGCAACAAACAAAAATGTGAAGAGATTTTTGAGTGATATTGAGAGATAACTAATGAAACGATGTGTGTGATTGTTGAATGATGGTTTTTACCATTATTATAAAATATATCGTATATTAATTATAACCAAAAATGTCTATACTTTTCTCTTTTACTCTCAGAAAACTCTATTTAATGTCTTTTACTCTATTTAATATAGAATCGTCTAGACAGTAGACGAGCACAATACAATTAAACGAAGCCATATCTACGTAGTTTATAGGTATAAGAGAACGATTCAGCGAAGTTCACGACCTTTCATGTCGCTATTATAATTCACAATAAATTAGATTGCTTTGACCTCAAACTCTAATAGAAATATCGGCGTTGATTAACTGCGGATAAAAATTATATCCTATTTCATTACTATGAAACAAGAATAATTATTAATTACGCTTGTTACAAAACGAGTTTAGGAATAATTTTCAATAAGATTATACATATAACACATACGTACTGAGATTATATAATATTAAGTTTTACCATTTCACGATTTCGTCCGCCTAGATTGTAGTAAAAAAATATTATTCGGTGTAAATATGCACGTGCGCGGTTTGAATACTTATTTAATTTATTATATGTCCGCGTAAGTTTTTTTTAACATAAGTTACTTTTTATAACATCAACTATCTTCCGATGAAAATACGGCAAAATTGATCCAATCATTTCGAAGATTAGCGGGAACAAGCAGGCAGACGTAACTCTTTACAACAGTAGTCATATACCAGAGAAAGTTCTGTCAAAACAGTTTTAAAGATTTCGGTTAATAGCCCGACGAAACAGGCAAAAATTTTAAATATTCTTTACTATGAAAGTAAATCCATTTAGTAAAAATCCGTTATATTGGAATTACAAACAGAGGCTTCTATATTAATTATTGTTATATATAATTTTACGTTTGCATATTTTGATATGAAATATATATATATATAACGTAAGTGCAACTGTTTTATATATTTCATCATTCCAAGCGAATGTTCAAATAATGTGTTTTTTTATTATTATAATAATAATATGCGGGAAACATATATATAAGTGATATTAATATACGATTTACAATCAAATTGAGTATATCATTCATTTATCTATAAATTATCATTATTTATGACCAACTTCAAATGAACCGTCATCCTGAGGCCAATCATAAAAGATTTCCATTCTTGAAGATTGGGTTGGAACTACTTCGTTTGCCACAGCATGTAATCGACTACACCCTTCGGACTTTGATAGCTCAGTGTTTATATATACATATACTATATAATATTATACAGTACCTTTGAGGCTCAAATACGTAAAACTACGAAATGTATCGGCATGGAACTCTGACCATTCGATGCGAAATCTTTCGAAGATGTTTCTTGACTACTTATTTATCGGATTTCATTGATGTCATTTAAACAAAAAAATTTACGCGTTGAGCGCTATTTTTGGCAGGAGATACAATTATAATTACACGTTATAACATGATAAATAAGCATGACGGCTATATTGCGATTGCGCGGCTTGCGCCAGACTAGCGATGCGTAGTATACGGGCCTTTTTTTACGTGGGAAAATCCCTTATGGATACCCACCCTCCCGGGGGAGAGGGTGGGTTATGTCCGACTCTCACGGACTAAAACCCCACGGTGTACGTCTTCCACTATGGTTGGGACGGCACGAGATCTCTGTAGACTTCATCGTACCGCCCCAGCGGTTGGCCCAGCAGCAGAGGTGCCGCCGCCGGGCATTCATCTTGTAAAGAGACAACCGGGTACACACCGGCCGTGTATACGGGCCTGTGTAAATCTAATATTGATATTTTGTAGCCAGATTGTGCAGCCTATCATAAGTTTTTTTTTCGGACTTACTACGCTATTGAACTGACTAAGTGTATATATAAAATATGTATTGTATATATAATATGTATGTGATTATTTCCGGTGAAGCTGTTAAGACCTTGCTAGGTCAATAAAGTAGTCAGATCGAAAAAAAGTATGTGATTATTATGCGGAGTGCCAATAGTTGTAAAAACTAGACAAATGGCAACAATGCTTTCAATTAAAGAAATTGAAATAATTCACAGTATAATTAATTTAAAAATTCAAAACAGAACACAGTTATTCTATTTTCCATATAGTTGCCTCGATTGTTCTAAATTAAAAATTTATTGGTTGCATTGAGAATACTACTATAGTTTAATAGTTACATTCATACATCTGTATAAATTTACAACAGAGTATTGTCCTTGTAGCTGTTTCAGTAATGCATTCAGAGAATCTTAAATAAATTTCCGTTTAATACAAGCTCTAGGAACTTGTGGTTTAACGTGTGATGTTGTAATATTTATGTAACAGATTTGTGTATTTTTGTTTGATTACTGTAATATAAAATTTAACAAAAACTGATTTCAATTAAAATATTGTAAGTTATATTACATTATTTAGTATTCACATTTGATAAATGATTTTTTATGTTTACAAATAAATATTATTCAAACCTATTTGTAATAAAAATAATAGCTTTTTACCAATTGCATGTGAAAGTTTTATACTGTACTTATGAATATCAAGCAATTTTTCAATTTTTTGTCTGTCTGTCTGTCTGCCCGAAAGGGTTGGACCGATTATAAAGAGACTTTCACTGGTAGATAACTGATGTTATCATGATTAACTAAGGCTACTTTTATTTTAGAAATACAAAAGTTGAATTCTGCGCAAATTTAATCCTATATACGTGTAATTTATGACTGAATGGATATCGTTATTATATGATTTTAAGTAATATTCTTATTATAGGCGAAATATGTACAATGCATAAATGAAATGCTTTATGTAAATAAGAAAGAACAGAACAGTATTTTTTAAAAAAACGTTTCTTTTTTTAAAGCTCTTTGACATCTTTACCACAGTTCACATAACAGTTCTCATATTTCTACTGTGTCTTTACTGTGTCATGGTGACGGTCTCAGAAGGGACTCAACAGAACTGAAAATTACTACAAACGCACCAAGTGACTGAAAATAGGCTTTGGTTGTAACCGTTCAAGTAATTCCGCAAACCGAATATATCCTATATATTTATCTATACTAGTTTATACTAATATTATAAAGAGGTAAAGTTTGTGAGTTCGTGACGTTTTAGGGGGTAATCTCAGGAACTACTGGTCCGATTTGAAAAATTCTTTCAAAGTTATATAGCTTATTTATCGAGAATGGTTATAGCCTATATATCACCATGGTAAGGCCAATAGGAGCGGAGCACCAATAAAAAATGTTTCAAAATCGGGTTTTACTTCCTCTTGAGAGCTTCGGCTGCGCGTAGAGGCTAGTAGCTAAATAATTATATATATGTATATGTAATGCGTATATATATATATATATTGCGTATACATATATTGCGTGTATATATATTCAAAAATGAATACGTACACAAGTAACTTGGCAAATGTCCAACTAATTTCAATAGAATTTTCGTGTCTTCAAAGTCATAATATGAGCTATATATAATTACCTATTATTTCCTAAAAGAAACTGAATAACAACAATAAAAATAGACCGTAAACAGTTATTACGTTACAAAGGAAATTTAATTTATTTTTGGAATATTTTCCTGTCTATCTAACGGTAAAAACCCAACGAGACCTGTTAAGGACTTAGTAACATTTTGCATTTGGGTTTCCTTGTAAATTTTGTTTCCGCTTCAAAGATAACATCTACACTTTTTTATTTAACATACATTAAGGTTTATTTGTCAGTTATAGATTTTATAACAATACGTACCTACTGCGTATCTGACGTAATTTCTCATCATCAAGTTTTGAGGCTTATTGTATGCTTTTAGTAGTAGTAGTTTTGTTTGTAATACATTGTTTATCGGCAACTCTTAAATGCCTTATGTAATAGATTGACGGGTACAGCTATCATGAGCAGTGATAAAATCACGTGATATAGCGTTCAGATATATCAACTCGTGTATGTCATGACCTAATTGACCATAAAAGAAGTGTATTATCAATATATATTTATATATTACCTACTTCAGCCTGTACTCAAATTTACCTATAAATAGTCTAGGTATATTAAGAACTCGTTTGCATTTTCCCCTGATTGTTTTACAATTTTTTTACATATGATATTAGAACATTATTGCAATAAAGCTCTATTACTATTTACGATTACTGCCTAAACTGTTTTTGCGTTACCGAATCGTCGTGTTAACAAAAGAAAACAAATAACAAACGAAGACGATCACAAATATAATCGATGACCTCAAAGTTATCTTACAAAATGATTGCAACACACGACGAATACATTTCAGCATTTGTCTCCATATTTACAGTTATTTACTTTGAAACGTTACATGAACCAGATAATCCTTTCAACTGAATTGAAATGAAAATATATGGAAAATATAAATAAAACATGGCGCCCTAGTTTCAGTTCAGTAACAAGGAACGGTCGAAATAACGTTATTCGACGATTGTTTATACAACGGTAACCATTTATGATTTGCATGTAACAGTGTATTGAATGAATGAAATATTTTTTATAGCCATAATCTGTGCTATTACAAAAAGTTAAATACGTATTGAATACTTGCTTTAAAAAGGTTACGTTTTAAGCGGACCGCGCTTGCTGAATGTTCGCCATCTTGCTCTACTGTCCCGCTTTGATTAGCCTTGCGAAATAGGATAACGCGAACTTGCCTCTGGCGAGCGTGGTGCATTTAGTACGAAACCTTTTTTAAGCAAGTATTTACCCCGATAGGTTTCATCCTTTTACCACAACACCATCTGATGTTAAATCACGACGTAGTCTAAAAAGGACACGCCAAACCTAGAGGGTACTGGCTGTAAAGTGTAGCTGCCGGAAAACACCAACAGGTGCTTCTCGATAGATCTTCAACTCGAGGGTGGTAGCTAGCCAGGCGGACTTAGAAAAAGCCCTATCACCGTGCTATGGCTTCATCACGATGTTTTCTGTCCACTACAGCTTCTTTTCCTGTGCAAAGATCGAACCTTCTTCAATCGACACGGTTCTGAACACGGTAACCATTGTACCGTATATTATACACTAGTTATACAGATATCATGATGTAATCTAACTATCTAATACCTTTACACGAGCAATTATTGTATATTTTTATGTTTGTATATATTCAGGATCTCGGAAACGGCGTCATCTATTTTCGTGAAACCTAGTGTGTAGGTAGTTTCGGGGACGATAAATCGATCTAGCTAGATTTTATTCATATAAAACTTTTTTTAACTGAAATTTCAGGAAATGAAAAATATAGCTAGAAGATGAAGGTAAATTTCGTTGCCGCTGTCAAAACAAAAATAGCTCAGGTGGGAATTGGTTGTTTCGAAAATCCATGCAACCCCAGTTCGAATCCGAATGTATATAATTTTTTTTTTTTTTGACAAATGATACTTTTGTAAGATAAACCTAACAATTTATTTGAATTAAGTAAATAAATAATTTTATTATTATAATTATAAGAGAGATAAGATATCTCTTTATAATTTTTATGTGAAAAAACGTTAATTCTGTGAGCCAAACCTAACATTTTATTTTAATTTAAAAATGATTTTTAAAGAACCGAACTAGGCTCGGTCGCCCAGACACTATTAAATATTAGCAGCCCTAGTGGACGTTGTCCCGCCCTGATCATAAAAAAAATCTTAACAAATGATATACCTAAATCTTCCTCGCGAATCATTTTATCGACTACTGAAAACCGTAAAAAAATTAATTCATTACTTTTTGAGTTACAGCCAGACAGACAGACAAACAGGCGCGGAAGGAGACTTTGATTTATAATATGTAATGATATCTTGATTTTCTATTTAATATTGAAATTTTAAAAAATAAAAAAGGTGTGAAGGTTTTTATCAGTTATTTTCATGGGTTCGAACCCTATTGGTGTTATTACAAAAACGTTAAATACGTATTAAATACGTGCTTTAAAAAAGTTTGGGTACTCTTGTATTAAATTCGTCGCGCTCGTCGATGGCTGCTGAAGCAAGTTCGCGTTATCCTTTTACGCAAGTCTAACATAACCAAAGCGAGACAAAAGAGCAAGGTGTCGAATGTTCGGCGAGCGGGGTACATTTATTGCAAAAGTACCCAAATCTTTAAAAAGCAAGTATTCAGTACGTGTTTAACTTTTTTGTAATAACACCGAACATATCTGAGATTTTGATGAAAGAAACAATAGTGCATTTTAATGTTCGTCTGGCTAATCACCATCTTTCAATTGAAAATTTGTTGTCGAGCTCTTGTAAGTGTATGCCAGTAGCTTTTCTTGTGAACCAGCTATCTCTAAATTGACTCGATATTGGAATGTAAGGGAATTTTTCACATAAACTATTTACTTTAACAAAACAAATACGCAATGTACATAGGTACATAGGTGTAATGTATATACCCTGTATATATTACATGCTTCTTCTTTTCATTTGGCATTTGTTATAAAACATTAATGTAAAATAGTCTTAATTTCAGAAAATAAGTTTTTATTTCCCTTGGCACGATTATTAGGAACTAAATGCGATTTGGTATATATAAAAATTGATTTATCTTCTAATAATATGTATTATAATAACCGATGCGGAACGAAAACAATAAATCTATAGTTTTCTTTAACAAAACGATATTTATTCAATGCTATGCGCACCGGAATACTACTAAAAATAACAATATAATTATTGTTTTTATTATTACCTATAAAAACTAACAACCGCTCGTAATGGCCAATCAATCATACCAAAACAATCTTTCGTCGAGATTAACTAACGTGCTGTGTAGTAAGTAATTAATAGGTATTGCGTAATACAGTGCATTTATTACATATAGGAAATAAATTACCTACTCTTGAAAAATGGATAAGTTTCTATTGATCGAATGCGTTACGTCCTAGACTTCGTCCTCACTTTCTATTAGGTGTGAATCTGATGTTTTTCACATCTGGAGCACGTGTACACCTCATTCAACTATACATGCTTCCAGGGTGTTCTAAAGAGTGACAGTTTTTACCCAATATGCTAGTTTATATAAATTGAACCTTACAACGTCAAACAGTAATTAATCAATCGACGATAATAAAAGATAAATACTATGTTCAGTCAATACGATTAAGCAAAAAAGTAGGTGTAAATGAGGTATGGCGACGTGCAGTATATTATAAAGAAAACAATATTTTCTGCTTATCATAGTGACTTTAATTTGCCGTGCTACTATAGCCAAATGTTAAATGTACTTAATCAAGATAGTTCCTATAAAAACTGTAATTTTTCCCATTGTCATAAAAGATGTCTATATTTCTTCTGCAAGTTGCAAGCAGAATAACCCTCTTATTTACTTTACGTAAAAGTAATTTTAGCGCAATTCAAATTATGTATTTAAGAAATATATGTATATGAGCCTCCTTGACGTGTCCGTCACTGAGAAACCTTACTTTTCTCGATTACGAGCACATATATTATGACTCGTGAAATTAAAAATAAAGCCGTAAAGTTAACCTACATTTACCAATAGATCTTAAATATAGTTAATCATATCATCTAGAGAAAAACGTACAAACTTGACATTAATAACGAGAAACCTTGGCGTTTCCCAGTCTTTAATTTATTTGAAGGCACTGTAATTGATTTTAATTATGCAATTAGAGAAGCAATTAATTTCTACAATAGATTACACTCTGTAAAAGGTAAATAACAAGTAATAATTTATGATTTTAGCTCCGTATTTCGAGCTGGTTACACGGTATTCGTCGCGGCATGGTACGACAGAGGAGTGCTTAATGAGGCTCTAGAACTATTCCTCATAATGTTCTATCTAACTTCAAGTTTTTATATGGAACTCATTTTCCGCTTATATGAATTGCTATATTAAGCCTCGATTGCCAGTATAAGCTGTTATTTTTCAAATACACAAAACGTTTAGTTTTCTTTTAAATATTTAGTAGAAACGGCTCTTAAGTAAATTTTACGAATAATCACACTTTTGAACATATCTAGAAAGTAAAGATCTATACAAAGTAAATTGTGTTTTTTATAAAGTACAATCTATGATTATATTATTTAAAAAAGTAGACGGAATGTAATTATACTTCTCTCAGAACTGTTTCATTCGTTCAAAAATCACTGAACTCGGTAAGAATGTTTCTTCTTCTAGTACTTAGCTTAAGAAACAAAATTTATTAACGTCAAAGATTTTGGCTATGCCTACGGCTACTTCATATAGAATAATGTAAGTACTCTTTTATTATTCATCATATTCACGTTTCCTCGCCATGTGTTTCTTTACCATTAGCCGATTGTATAAGTGACAAACCACAATATTTACAATAAATACAATAGAGTATGATACAATTCTTTATTAAATTGTATACCACAACAGACCTTGACGGGACGCACCTGTTATGACATGGTATGATTGTCTGATGACATTGTATATATAAAAATAACCAAAATACACACTTCTCTTTGTAATGAAGATATATATAGGACTTTATTACGACTTAATTAATTCCTCTAAGTTTTCATTTGAAATTGAGGTCTATGGAACGGTATTAGTTTTAAAACCATTCGTAACTTTAAATTGTAACATCTTGTGCTTATTTTTTTTAAACGATAGTGACTGTGACTTTGTGACAACCAAAAACAAAGATTACAAAGTGATATACAATCCATTGACAGCCGCAGTTATCATAGTGGTCATCACGACTGACGAATCATTATGACCTTATCGTATAATGCTCTTACAACGTGTCATGGGAAACCAGATTAGGTCCCCCTCGGCAGAGGCTCAAGCTTAGGTCCGTTCCCTCGGCGTGGAGCCCTTGAGTGTGCTGCTCGCACGATATACTCACACAAAATCTTACATTACTGCGACAACATTATACATGTCACCTTCACACACGTGCACGTATACATGCTTACACATGAAAGTGGAAGGGTTTTATATTTTTTCCCTTATTGAACTGAAATAGTTTAGAAAATTATCCGATACGAAATATATACCAGAGTTGTTGAGGTATGTATGCTTGGTACACGTATAAGTTTCAGCAACTCATATAGGTATGAATAGTTAGCTTAGGTTAGCTCAGATAGGGCGCGAATTACTTAATCGGCTGAGTGCCTTATGCGCTCGCCTTAGTAGTCCGGTGAAGCTGGTGAAGACCTTGCTGGGTCAAAAGTGTCGTGGGAAAGAGAAGTGACTCGTTTAAAATTGCGACCACCCCCCTCTCCCATTATATTGTTAATTTCGAATAGATTTGTGCAAAAACAACAAAATTGAAAAAAAGAACATGCTGTTGCGATGAAGCGATGGTTAGCCAGTTGGTAGCGTATTTAGACACCCCTTCTATCATCGTATATATGAAGTATTGTGATTAAAGAAAAGCTTTTGGTAAAGGAAAATATCGCGTTGTAACCATAGCATGCAAAAGCCCAAGCACCCTACATATGTGTTCTGGGAGCTGCTCTTGAAAACCAACCCCTCTAAGTTAAGCGTGCTTACCATCTAGACCACATCCGCATTTGACATCAGGTAAGACTGTGCAAAGACAAGCGCTAAAACCCAGTGTTATTACAAAAAAGTTAAATACGTATTGAATACTTGCTTTAAAAAGGTTATGTTTTAAATGCACCGTGCTCGCTGAACGGTCGCCATCTTGCTCTTTTATTTCGCTTTGGATTGGTTAGGTTAGACTTGCGAAAAAAGGATAAGGCGAACTTGCCTCTGGCGAGCGCGGTACATTTAGAACGAGACATTTTAAAGCAAGCATTTAACTTTTTTGTAATAACACCGATACAGTTGTAAAAGGAATCCAAATACCATGGCCAGTCTGAGTACAGTCACACTGTCTAATACTTAAGCGTAATAATCCCACAGAGAGTTATTGTGACAAGTTTAACAGCATATATGTGGGGAGGCTACAATTCAGGAGGGAATAGATACGATAGGCACATTTGTAAACTTAGTTTACATTTTTACATTCTTGTAATATTTTTGTTTCGTTTGTTGCTAATCTTTATTACTCGTATGTTTTTGCATTATTGTGCACTTTACAAAGGGATATAAAGAAGGGCATACCGTACGTTGAATCTTGGAAAAAGTATTGTTCCCGAGGAATATGTTAAATTTGTATTTATGCGAGCGAATGCACCAGTAAAAGCTAGTACGTAAACGCGATACGTCCAAACATGCCATTACTACGAGAATTATAGATATATCATACCCAGTCGGGTCTAATAGTCGTATCCAATCATCCGAATACATGTTTACCCAATTTTAAAGGATATTATTTTATTTTTATATGTTATCCGTTGATAAATTGATAAAGAAAAAAATTGATAGAGATAACATTTATCAACAAGTATTAGATTTTTACAATCTGATTCATTCGCAATCTATATCAGATGCCCTTGAAAAAGATTTGCAATAATTCCGAGACAACTTGTATCAAAATATATTGACCTAGTTGTCACGTGAACAAGGATTCGCTGCTTCATACTGGTCGTAAAATCGTAGATCTGACGCACAAGTTACTATTGGGAATACCAAATATTTCTGCCACTTACCTGACCTTCAGATTTTCCTGTTACTTCCTAGTTACGTAAAACAGGCATTAGGACATTGTTTGTTCAATTTTTTATTATCATTTCAAACTATCTAAGAGTTAAAAGATCATATTGAAAGGTTTTTCTTATTTTCAACAATACAATCTATTTTGTCGTATATTAAGCGGTATATGTTTTTATTTATTTCCCTATCTAATAATTGGATATTGTATTTTTTATATGCAGAAAAATTAGGGATATATTTTCACCCTTTATAAAGATGGTGAGGTAGTATGGTAAAGCTTGAAAAATGAGTGGCTTTCAGGTGCTAAAAGGTGCTTGGTTATAAATTATCGACATAGGTTGTTTAACTACCGTCCAAAGAAAGAGCTCGTATCTGCCGTTCTTCTGTGATATTTATTTATGTGTATGAATACATGTTTGGAATCAAGAGAACAGTTGCATTTAATAGTATTTTTTTACCTATGTGCTTCTGTTCTCAGACTATTTGAAAAATATAATCAGAGAATGAATTTGCTTTGCTAAAGGCGCAAGTTATTCGTTTTTCGCCTTTTTTTCTACGTCTTAGTCAGTTGCGCCACTTTTCCTTAAAATGATGATGTAGATAATTACATAATCATTACAAAACACACGACTTTCACGTTATAGTTTCATGATACAATTTCCTTTCACCGAACTCGGATGCCCGTTGTAGGATAAGAACTTTCGAGCCGTTTCAAATGAGCAGATGACCACAGTCCCGGCAAAACTTGTCAAAATTATACTGTCTGTAAGAAAAACACAAAATAAATACTTTCATTAGATGTACAAAATCAAGTTTACTATAATAGCAAAATAAGGTATAATAGAAATGTACAGTTTTCATTAGGGGTGTGCGAATATCATTCGAATCGGATAGAATCGAATTTTAATTCGAAAATTTTCGAATTATTCAGGAACTTTCGAATAATTTGAATTATTCAATTCGAATTTCGACTCACACGGACTAAAACCCCACGGTGTACCCACAGATCACAATTGTTACGGCGGCAAAGGATCGCTCAAGCTACTCTAGCTTGTAGAGCCGCCCCAACGGTCCACCTAACCTAAACTAAGCCATCTTCATATACGTATATAAGTTATTGAAACATACATGTGTACCAAGCATGCGTACTTTAACAACTCCCATAAAAGTATTTGTGTCGGAAAAATTCCTCTAAACTCTGAACATCGTGTAAGCATGTAGGCGTGCACGTGTGTATAGATGATGTGTCTTGACACCCTTCTCACCATTTTTTTTCGAACTGTCTACGCTATTAACCTGACCACCAAACTACACCCTTCACACCCCAAGCCTTCTTGCTTTCTTTTAATAACGGCTCTACCGCGCACTTACACAGTTGCCGCAAACTATAATAATTCCAAAAATATATCTATATACTTGTATATAATATATTTTAATAGAATAACAAGAAGCTAGCAACAGGAATTATCCATCGTCTTGCTGTTAAACAGCAAAACGTAAACAAGAAACCACAAGACCAGTAAAGTGTTTTACACATAATTACAGTTTTTTAATCCACTATTTTAGCGAGTCACGAGGCGCCGGTAAACAATGTTTACTGTTTTACGTTTTGCGATTATAAAAACAAAACAATACTTCATTCTTATACTTATTCATCGTTATTTATTTTTAGTCACAGTTGTCATTAGCCGCAAATATAATTTTGTATAGGAAATGCTGCCAAGTGTTCGTCGAAACATTTTTGGACTAGTGTGGGACCTTGGCCTGGCATTCATGACCACGTGGTCAGATAAAAATATGTTGCCTAATATGTTATAGTAAACGGATATAAGTTTTAAGCTTAGGTTTGGTTACGGTTGAATGACATTGAGCGTAAACTGTGTTTGAGTAAAAAATTTGAAGTTATTTGATTGAATTACAATATACCAACGATGTATAACAAATCCTTCGAATACAATCTTATAGGATATGCATTTACCGCAAAAAGGGGATTTTTTAATCTACTTTTTAAAACTCTTAACATGAAAATGTTCATAAACCATAAAGCCTATCACAGATAACATAGAGCATGATGCCATATTCAATTTTATATAATAACTAAAACATATATACCAGGTGAAAGATTAGATACTCGCAGTATTCTAGAATATGACACTTCATGTCACACAACATATAAAGTGATAATATTAAAATAAATACTAATAAACAAACAAGAAAATATAAGTTAATGATTGTTCTAAGACTTTCAAAGGTATATATAGCTACAAAACGTGTAAATATAAGAATAAACCTAATGGGCAACCCGGAGTTAATAAATTTCGATAATAAAACGAGCAATAAACACTTTTGTTTTGTTCCGGATTTTCCCACGCTCCCTTTCAAGGGAAAGTGAAATTACTTAGGCAAACGAACTGATGGGTCACCTGATGTTAGGTGATCACCACTGTCCATAGACATTTACAACACCAGGAGAGTCACAAGTGCGTTGCCAGCCTGTGTTTGGGAGGAGGACGGGGGGAACAGGAAGGGAAGGAGGAATGGGAAGGGGAGGGTAGGTGGGTCTCCGGCTCTCTCACTGACGGAACGAAACACAACAATGCAAGCATTGTTACTTCACGTCGGTTTTCTGTGAGAGGGTGGTGCTTCCCCGGACCAGCCGACCCATTCGTGCTGAAACCAATAATAGCTTCAGCTTGGCTCTACCACTACACAGTTACTCGACGGTCATTGGCATTGTGCTTTAACATAGACGCGTAGAGGATTGTGTATAATTTTTATATTTTTCTAGGTAATTAGGTCAAATTAAGCACCAAGTTTTTTAATAGATCTAGAACGAGAATCGAGTGTAGTGTTTCTTCGAGAAATATTGCTACTGTCCAAACAGTTACCTAGTATATATGAAAGCGTTGAACTTGAACACCGTTAGTTCGATTATTATGAAAATTAGAAAACACGTTTTTTTTCATGGAATAGGTTCTATATTATATCTTTTTTTTTAATGGCGCAGTTAGATATCATTGATATTAGTATCAAAATCATTCAATCGATCTCTATGAACATTTGTGATGTAGATCTTAAAACAGACAATGTTTACATAATATGTATTCTATGTAAGCCATAACATGCTTGTAGAGCTTTCTCTAAGCCTACCTTATTAGTAGGTAGCTATTTAAACGCTCAAGGTGAAAATCTCTCATCAAGAAACGGTTTGTGTCCAGCAACAATTTACTTACCAGTTCCACCCTAGATTTAATTTGCTTACCATATTAAACCACATGTTCAAATACCATTAAATGAGATTGCGGTAAATGCTAAAACTTATACGGTGTTATTACAAAAAAGTTAAATACGTATTGAATATTTTCTTTAAAAAGGTTACGTTTTAAATGGACCGCGCTCGCTGAATATTCGCCATCTTGGTCTTTTGTCTCGCTTTAGTTAGGTTAGGTTAGACTTGCGAAAAAAGGTTAACGCGAACTTACCTCGGGCGTGCGCGGTGCATTAAGTACGAACCCTTTTTAAAACAAGTATTTAATACGTATTTAACTTTTTTGTAATAACACCGAAAAGTCCGGAAAGTCGAATTGAGCTAGAGCAGGTATTGTTATCATGGAAGCACCAGTTACAAGCAGGTGGCCTCATGCTGAGTGTTGCAAAGACCCAGTTTATGTCCTTAAATGCATCAAATGCTAGCGACAATGCTCCGATTTCCATCGATGGACAAATGGTCACCTCATGCGACCAGTATAAGTATTTAGGAAATGTCATGGAAAAGTCTGGGAACATTGAAGGCAACATTCAACATCGGATAGCTGCAGCATGGCTTAAATGGGGAGAAGTGACGGGTGTTACATGCGACAGAAGAATGCCTGTTAAACTCAAAGGTCTTATCTACAAGACCATGGTGAGACCAGTCCCTATGTATGGCAGTGAAACATGGGCTGTAAATAAAAAGAACATCCATACTATTCAAGTCGCCGAAATGAAGATGTTAAGTTGAATGTGTGGCATAACTTGGCTCGATAAAATCCGCAACGAATATGTGCGAGGTAGCTTAGGTGTGCGTGACATTGCCGATAAGATTCAGGAAAGTAGGTTGCGATGGTATGGACACGTGAAAAGAAAGCCACCAGACTACGTAGGGAATTTAACACTACAACTATCCCTTCCTGGTCAAAGACCCAGAGGTAGACCCAAAACAAATTGGAAGGGTGTAGTTTTAAAGAAAATTAAAGAGTGTAAAGTTTCTGATGGACAGAGTGAAGTGGAGAAAAAATGTACGGAAGGCTGACCCCACCACCATGTGGGACAAATTGTCAGAAACAGAGAGAGACCGATAAACTATAAATAACCATATTGACAGTTGATTTTTATTAGAACAGATCTTAATTATCTTACTATTATGTACAGTATTATGTTACAGATCTTACTATTATGTAACATCAGTCGTTTGCAGAATCGCGAAATATTCTTTCCGCCTAAGTACTCAATAAACGTTGGACTATATTCACCCCTCTATCGAATGTGCCACAAATAGAACAATATACAAGCTAAATATTACTTTTTTTCATTGTTCTTTAGCCTCAATAAAATTTCAATAGAAAAAATTGAGCCATCACGGGATGCTTGGCAGACGTGAAACAACGAAATTGTTCGAATCGAATGAATCTGAAATTAAACTATAGCTATACGAGTTCATTGCGACAAGTGAAACTGCGCACAGTCGTCGCCACGTCGCACACACTCGCCACTCCAATAATCAGGTTTACCGGCGCCTATAGATGTTCCACATCAAAAATTATATTATATTTAGTCTTTTAACTACATCTCTATATACTTTGTTTGAATATTTAATTTCTATATACATTTTAAGCTTATTTTATATTATTTATTTCTATATTGTGCACGTCAGTTTCACGTGCATTAGATTACATTAGTAACAACTTCACTGTATCGGTGTCAACAGAAATTAACATTTATTGTACCCAGTTTTGTGAAATAAATAAAAAAACGTAAAAATACAGACAATAGTTATACGACCGATAAGAGAAACACACTAAGTAACAACTCTGGATTTTACTTCTTAGTTTAATATAGTTTTCTTTATCGTCTGATCAAAAATAAAGTGAATGAACCAATATTAACACTTTATCTTGTAATGTCATGAGGATAGTTACCTTTTACGATCTTACAAAATTCCAATGAAAACAGAGACGTCTCTGTATTACACTGTTTGTATATCGAAGGCTTGATAAAAATTACTTTGTATCATTCAGCAAACACGTTCGTAGTTAGATATATAAACATTTGATATATTCAAGGCTTCTTATGGCTCTTTGTTGTGTTATGATCTCATCTCGGCACGATTTTGATGACTTTGGTGCAATATACCTCTAAAAGTATTGACAACTTACATGTGGGTATCACTTATTTAAAGTTTTGTAAGGTTTTTAATGAATCAATGCTTCATTACTCTTTTCAGTTTGTATACTGACCAACGGAATGTCACAAGGTAACTTCTTGCGGGGTGATGGTAGGCACCGTGCGGGTCGGACACGTGCGCTCATATCGTTTTTCGACGTGAATTTTTATTCGTGTTACGTTTCCGATTTTTCGTGTGTTCGCGACGCGGTTACGCGACCGTGTTTCACGTCGAAAATTTTCGGTATTTCGGTATGCTCGTTACTCTCACGTTTCTTTGAGACGTTCAGAGGGGTCAATCGTAAGTTGTTCTTTTCAGAACGCAGCAAACTGCACTTTTCGGTGCAACTCTAATCGCACTTTTCTGCGTGTTCTCCGTGTGCTGCGTGTCGCCGGTTCGCGTTCCAGGGAGATCAATGCTTCATGCTATGCTCCATGGTTCGAGCTCCGTGTCGTCGTGCAGCCGAAGAAAGAAGTGTTAGGGCCTCCCCTTAGGTACTGTAGGTCCCCTGTGAGGCATTGCACTTCGCCCACAGTGTCTCCTTTTCGCCCGGACTCCGGAGTCCGTTAACTTCAAAAAGTCGCGCCCCCCTGCCCCTCTGGCAGGGAGGTTTGTAATGTCTTCTAACGGCCCGCACCCCCCCTCTCAGGCCCCGGTATGGCCTCTTCTGATGCTGATAGCGCACGTTTCAAGCAAATTTCAAAAAAGTTTCTAAAAATTCAGAAATTCATGTCCGATTATTGCCGTGCCCACGGAATTCCTACCTCACCGGGTCCCACTCGGGAGGGAGAATCCGACAGTGAGTCTGGCCGCTCACGTACTCCTGTCTCTGATAGGAAACCCAAGGCCAAGAATCCGCGGAAGGAGAGGCCTCCGACCGTGCAGCCCTCCTCCAAGCCCTACGTTAATGTCACAGTAGCGAACTCTTTTTCGTCACTTCCGGTAAACGAAAGTGTCGACTCTCTCTCTCGCTCACTCCGAGACTCTGATATGGACGTTGATCTGTCTATGCCGGTAGTCGAGCCATCCGACGACGGTTTTATTACCGTTTCACACGGCTGGAAAGCCGGCTCTTCCCGTCCCGTATCTCCGGCCGGTTCCGTGCGAACGGATTCCGGCCGTAACACTGCGTCGGTGTCCCAGGTGTGTAAAATGTCTCGGAGACCACTCCACTAGGGAGTGCATCCGCACCCCGACCTCCTCGGAGCCTCCTAGTTGCGTCCTATCTGGTGTGATCGGGCACACCGCGAATTATCGCGGTTACCTCCGCGCCCCCCGCACTCGTCGCCCTCGATATCACAGGCAGGTCTCCCCATCCAAGGCTCCCGCCGCTCCCGTTCACCCCCGACCTCCGCCTCTCAACTCTAGAGAGGCCTTCCCGAGCCTGCCGAGCACATCTCGTGCACCGGCAACGCCCGTATCCGCGCCTAGCACACCCCTCCATCTCGCGCGGACCCCTCAGGCTTTATATTCGCACACTATTTGTTCGCGTTTTCTTGGTAATATGTGTAATTTGTTCGAGGCCACCCGGGTGGACGCAGAGATTTTTATATCGCGATATAGTACACACTACATCAATTTTACACATACATAGTTAATCAGACATGCACCTTACACACCTGGTGGAAGGGTTTACTTTTTTTCCCTTATCGAACTGAATCGAGTAGATTTAGTTTGTCTCTTTTCGATTTACATGTTGTGTTTTTGTATCATGCAATTTTAATTGCATGATCCAAAAATGGATACATGTATAGCTTAGCATAGTTTAGTTAGGACAGTTCTGGATTTTTCTAGGTAACGGCCAAGCCGAGGTGTGCCGAGCACCTTTGAGCTAGTTACCAAAAATAAAATCGACTGAGTGCCTTAAGCGCTCGCCTTAGTAGTCCGGTGAAGCTGTAAAGGCCAAAAAATTAAGGCCAATAGCGTAGTCAGTTCGAGAAAAAAAGGCAACTTCTTTACCTAGTGTGATATTGTGGAAATAAAACATTATTATAAGTAGTATAAATATAAAGACGAAAGAGTGATAACACTAATGTATATAAGTACTGTGTATTGAAATATAAATAGCATACCAAACATATAAAATAAATACATACTGATCTTATGTAATTAATTTTCGTATAATGTTTTTACGTCATATAATGTAGCTATCTACATCTATATTAAATGATTAGTTTTTTGTTTAAATATTTTTTTTTATATTGGACCATATTTTTACTACAAATTGCATAATAAATAACGTGTTATGGAGTTTTTGTCGGGGTTTTGGTCTGTCATGTAGTGGGTTTTATTTTTTATCAATAATCTTGTGTTATTTGATTCTATATTTTGTAAAATTGGTGATGTTTTACGTAATACAGTTCGATTATTGTGCATAAGTGAAGTGAATAGAAAATAATACCACGGACCATGAATTCTCAGAAATCACAAAAACTTCAGGAAAGTTTTAACAAGGGAGCCTCCATCTTGTTGGAACATTGAAATAATCACACGACACTTGTAATATTATTAACTACACGGAAATATCAGTAATAATCTGGAAGATTGGTTACCAAAAATAAGATTTAAATAATAAAAATAATAACGGGTTGTTTGTAAAGATCTTTGACAATGATGTCGATGTCCTCCCTGACATATCCGTCAACGGTGAAAAGGACCTACCTATTCTTGGTATACGAATCCAAACCAAGGTTCATTTATGCGTGAGTTGTTTAAAGCGATTAAGCAGTTGCGCTGATGCAAACCCACTTTCCCGTCCAGTTATATAAAATCCCCGTGAACCGGTGGCTCGGTACTACCAGTTAAGGATAAAATGAGTTAAAAATAAAAATACTTTATTCAAGTTAGACCCTATAAAGGCACTTATGAACATCTAAACTACCATCGGTTTGGAAAAGAACCCAATCATCGAGAAGAACCGACAAGAAACTAGTTTATCTTTTTAACATATATATGTAATATTTAGAATACATTACACGTCATAAATGTTTGTGTGAATACACAAATATGAGTCAATTCCAGACATCACCATCGTTCACATAGTGATCCACTCTATAATAGGCTGTCGACACCAAAACCCGCTGACATGGCGCTTAAACTGACAATCCGGTAATATCCTTTGGGACTTTGCTGTAAAACCTAGCACTATTCCCTAAAAAACTGTTACTAGTTTTACTAATCTAACAACCAGTTTGTCACACTTTCTAGTATTTAGATCGTGTCGGTTTTTTTTCTAAATCCAGCTTTTCAAGGTAATTGTGGACATATATTAAGTTAATAAGATAAGATCAAAATAAGTGGGCTGCTATCCATTAGGTCTCCGATTTGTGCTATTAGAGGCATCTCATATTGTCCAGCAGTGATTGCCGCACGGCATGAAAAACAAATGTCTCCTTTACCAAAACCAACATGCTTGAATAACGTTGATTTAGATGATTTTACTGCCATTGTGTCAGTTCTCAGAGCCGCGTTCATCGATCAGCCTTGGGTTAGTCCTTTAGTCGGCTTTTACGACACCCATGAGATGAGATGGGGTAGCGCTATTCTAAGCCAGAACATATACAGTTAGACAACAGAGATGAAGTAATAAATAGTATTTTACATTTAAGAATACCAAATTTATGTGATGCCTAATATTGAGCAGAACAACATACATAGAACATTGTTAATTCATAATAATTAACGAAAATAATATATAACAGATTATTACATAATAGTCATGACAATTTTTACATCTGTTCGCTAAATTATTGATGTTTAATCTGTTAATATGTATTGAATTATCTGCTTCACTCTCTGTTGTTAAATTACCTCATTTGTTTAAATTTAATTTCCAGACTATCTTCCGTTGTTTCAATGATTATTCTGAACTAAATATACATTTTAATTGATCCTAATATTATAAATACGTATCTGAGATTCTCTACTTGTTACAATTTTACGCCGTAACCATAACGAAATCGTCATCAAATTTCGTCTAATTGTCGGACATAAAAACAGTACAATTTCCAAGCCAGATTATGTTAACACGAGCAAAGTCGAGAGTAAATGTAGTTTTATTATA
Organism: Antheraea mylitta; assembly: GCA_014332785.1. Taxonomy (NCBI): domain Eukaryota; kingdom Metazoa; phylum Arthropoda; class Insecta; order Lepidoptera; family Saturniidae; genus Antheraea; species Antheraea mylitta. Next base: position 4,850,676 of record JACEII010000016.1, read on the forward strand.
CATGTTTCGATTTTATACGATTTAGCTATATACGTTTTGTGTAGTACAGAGGTTAATCAAGACCTCAGGAGCTAAGCGGCATCCGTTAATACCAATATAAAAGTCATGTTTGTGACACACCCTCATCCGCTTCGGACCTGGGTCAGTGTCACCTCATCCATTCCGAAAATAGCCACGACACAGGACGCGACGAAGTTTGATAACGCAGGGCTGCTTCGTGTTGTGGTTTTGATAAGAAATTTAGTGGTTTATTATCAGTTGGTGGGATTTTACGAATTTTATTTTTGTTCCTAAAATAGTAAACATATTATTTAATATAAAGTTGTACAACTTCAAATAGCAGTGGCAAATTTGTCCCAGATAATGTAATTTCAAGTCACCCTCTCTACCTAGAGGGTAAGACTGGTTGGTAAAATATATTTATGAGCAATTCTTGATTTGGTTGAAATATTGTTATACTAAATTCTAACTGCCAGCCTCGGTTTCGTACGGATGTAGGAGCGTACAAAATGAGACAAAATTTTCCGTTCACGGTACGACTATGTAATAAAAAAATTGGGACTGAATATCGTCTGTCAATAATTTTTAAGATTTCCCTAATGTCTCACAAATTTATACGGAGGTTTTCAATCTAAATTTTCCACTTTACGATAATTTGAACATTTATTTTTTTTATTCAAAAAAGGTTATTCTGACATTTACAAACCCAAGAAAAATTAACCAAAGAGTCGTCCAAAAATGATGCGTTTCCAAGCACTCAACAATGGATTTTTATAATTCATCCCTCCCTTTCCATATTTATTTTTTGTGTCCGTAGTGATTGCCGCCGTCCATAGACACCGAGAGAGTCGCAAATATGTTGCCAGCCTGTGTTGGTGGGGAAGGGGAGGGGTGAGGGAGGAGAGGGAGAAAAAGGAAGTGGGTCTCCGGCGCTCTCACTGACCGAACGAAACGCAACAATGCAAGTACTGTTATTTCACGTCCATTTTCTGTGAGTTGGTCGGGTGGCACTACCCCGGGCGAGCCGACCCATTTATGCTGAAACCAGCGTGGCTCTACCACCTACCAATGATATTTCTTTAACATCATTGTTACTAATCAGTAAGTAGCAAAGGAGATCCAATTACTATCTATCTTCGATGATATTAATTCTCTATTTGACAGACTTCTTTAGAATTATTTACTCAACATATACGTATCTTTAAATACTAAAACTCATAACAAATTTGCAAATAGACTACCCCGTGTGTGTATGCAAAATCGATCCGAGGGTGAAGGGACGCGAAATACAAGGGGAAGGGTTATCGAACTGTCGAACTGGAGTATAATATCGCCACTGGGAATTGCACTGAGAATTACCATCAAGTTTCAACTCTGTAGTACATAACGAGTTTGATTTTGTTATTTTAAGAGTATTTTGAACAAAAACAAGTTCAATTTTGTTGTTTACAGTAACAGGTATAGTTTAATATTACAAAGAAATACTTCGTAATTTCCGAACATAATGCCGCGGATGTTTTCCCGTTTACATTCAAAGGCAAGTCATGTTTTACAATATATCTTATTTCAATTTCACGGTACTGTAGGAGGACTGAGCTCCTTATCCGGTGTTAATACACTTACGTGCCTTCAATTTCAAGCGACTTGGGGGGGGGGCAGGACTGAAAGAAAATATATATTTTTAGAGAGCTTTTATTCTCAAACAAAATTGTCCATTGGTCGAATTTTTTTTTTACATCATAGGAGGCAAACGAGCAGTCGGGTCCGCTGATGGTAAGTGATCACCGTCGTCCATAGACACTAGCAACATCAGCGGAGTCGCAAATGTGTTGCCAGCCTATGTTTGGGGGAGGGACTGGGGAAAGTGGGAGGCTCTCCGGCGTAATCACTGACCGAACAAAACGCAACAATTCAAGCATTATTACTACACGTAGGTTTTCTGTGAGAGAATGGTATTACCCCGGACGAGTCGACTCATTCATACTGAAACCAGTAACAGCTTCAGCGTGGCTCTACCACCTATAAATAAAAACAGTAAAAATAATTAGACCATACTGTGTAAAAAAGTTTTTCTGCACTTATTGATATTACCCGATTTATTTGTCTAAAGTGTAAAAGCTTGTATTACTAATAATAAAATTAAAAATATAGATTATAGACGTAAGGGAGATGAAAGATGACGAATAAAAACTTTATAATAAATATAAAGGCTGTAACTCGTTAATGGTATAGAAAAAATACCTATTTCCAATTTCTGTATTAATAAACACTAAAAGCTCATAAACAAAAGAAAGGAATCGGGTGTGAAACATTAATTTTGCAATATACAATATAAACCTTCTACAGTATTACTTGATTTAATTTGTACTAACTACATATACTCAAAATAACTTTCAATTAACATACTAAGCAATTTTATAATTACAATTTCGTGTATAGCTTATGTGGTATTTATACGTGCAACGCAAGAATTTAACCATTGAGAATAATTTTCTTCGGTAAATTCAAATTTACTCCAAAACACATCGCTATATTCTTATGAGTCAGTACTTGTATTAGTTTTATTTCCCGACTAGTTCCTTCTCGCTGTTTCACCTTCACTAAAATATTATTCAGAATGCTTATCCTGCTATGTGTCGCGAATATCTAAACGTTTTATCTTTGCTAGTGTATCAAATATAAGTAAAGATATATGAAGACTAGTAACCGTCCGGAATTTTGTTTACGTTATTTTTTTTTTTTTTTTTGATCTGAAGACTCTATTGTCCTTGCAAGGACTTTACAGCTTCACCGGACTACACGTTAAATTATAATACAAGGCTTATTATTGTTACAACCTATATACAACTTCATTTCAAGTAAACAAAGAATGAACCGTCCAGAATATTCCATCCTCATTTATTGAGAGGCATATAAATCGTTCTGCGTTGCGTCCAAATGGAGTCCTATTCCTCCATACATCATTACGGATACGAAGATAAAACAAAAGGAAGAGATCTTCAAGAGGACTGCGACTATGGTATCATAACGTGTAAGTTTGATTTCAGTGTAATTGCGTTGAAGACTATATAATTTATATGTACCTACTAGTACAAAATAGATTTCTTCCGATATAAACATAATTTATCCACAGGCGAAATAAGAGCAATTAATATTTACTAGTGGCAGAGATAGTAAAGCAGTGATAGCATAAAAAAAAATACAAAACACTCGTTCTACTAATTTTCACGATAATCGGTCAAATGTTGAAATATATTGATATCGATACATTGTTGAAGTAAAACTTCTAATGCGACTTCCAACAAGGTTGCGTTAGGCATTTAACGCTACACCATAGAGGGGGTATGAAAGCACTTGCGTTGCATTGATGCAGTTTTTGTAAGAAATATGAAAAAATAGAACTCAAACATTTCGTATCTTACTTTAGTTATCATAATCTCATTGTAAATGTTATAGATTTGGATATTTTTCCACTCGAAAATGATAATGAAAAGGTATGATCAATTGTGAATTGTAAGCAATGTTTATAAAGTTTATCTTAAAGAAACAATATGATTTCACTAAAAATCTATAGGCTATATATCATCACGCTAAGAGCAGTAGAAGCGGAGTACCAATGAAAAATGATTAAAAATAGGGGCTTTTTTTTCTTGAGAGCTTCCGCTGCGTGTTAGCGTTAGCCCAAAGAGCAATTCCACGCGAACGAAATCGTGGGCACAGGCTAGCAATTTATATGTATGTTATATTGGTAATTGTTTTACGAGGAATGTAGCATTAGAATCCCATTTGCGTGTTATCTATGTGCTACATAAACTTTGACAAAATTACTTTAGTAACCTAGTTAGAAGCCAAACGTAAATTACTTTGTAACAAACAAACGATCAGCCTTTACAACGGTAGTTATGTTGAGCTAGGTAACGTCTAATATTAAATATGAAAATGTCAGTTGGCCCCGTGCCAAGGTCCACGAGCGATGCACTCGCACTTTAGTAGTATTATTAGGTATATTAGTAGTGTATATATTTATACGTATATTCTTGTTTGTCATTAATTTATTCTCGAATCTGGACGCGTAAGTCTTATTTAGAGTTTTATATTACAGTCATTTGTAATTAATCCCAAAGAGAAGAAGCGTTGCTTTCGTTTTAGCTCATTAGTTAGCTTTTTCGGATACCGAGTCGAATTACATAGGTTTGAATACTTGCAAATGAGGCGTAGTTTTCGGTGAAGGAAAATGTTTTGATATAATTACAAGATTGGTTAATGGTGATTTGGTAGGGCTTCTTCAAACTTGTCTGACTTTTTTTTTATATAATAGGAGACAAACGAACAGATGGGTCACCTGATGTTAGGTGATCACCACCGTCCATAGACACTTGCAACACCAGGGGAGTCACAAGTCCGTTGCCAGCCTGTGTTTAGGAGGAGGGCTGGGGGGACAGGAAGGGAAGGAGGAAGGGGAAGGGGAGGGTAGATGGGTCTCCGGCTCTCTCCCTGACCGAACGAAACGCAACAATGCAAGCACTGTTACTTCACGTCGGTTTTCTGTGACAGGGTGGTGCTTCCCCGGACGAGCCGACCCATTCGTGCTGAAAACAATAATAGCTTCAGCTTGGCTCTACCACTACTAAGACTAGATACCAATCTCGAATCTGTCGCCAAGAAATCTGTGCGTGTTCACTTAACGTTCAGTCTTCATCTAAATTTAGTCGGAGTTATTATAAAAAGTTAAACACGTATTTAATACTTGCTATAAATAGGTTTCGTACTAAATGCACTGCGCTCGCCCGAGGCAAGTTTGCGTTATTCTTTTATCGCAAGTCTAACCTAACTTAAACAAAGCGAGACAAAAGAGCAAGACAGTGAACATTCAGCAAGCGAGGTGCAATTAAAACGTAACCTTTTTAAAACAAGTGTTCAATACGTATTTAACTTTATTGTAATAACACAGACTAAATTTAGATGAAGACTGAACTTTAAGTGAAGCTTCTTACAATTAAGTTAAATACGTATTAAATACTTGCTTTAAAAAGATTTCGTACTAAATGCACAGCGCTCGCCCGAGGCAAATTCGCGTTATCCTTTTTTCGCAAATCTAACCTAACCTACCCATAGCTAGACAAAAGAGCAATATGGTGAACATTCAGCGAGCGCGGTGCATTTAAAACAGAACCTTTTTAAAACAAGTATTCAATAGGTATTTAACTTTTTTGTTATAACACCGCGTATGTTTACCGTTTTAGACCATTGTTAATTTAATATCTGGTAAAGTTGTAGTAAACAAATATATTATTTAAGCAAAGAAGATTTTATTTTAGAGGACCAAGAGTAAAGAGGTTTGGAAACCATCGACTAATAACGTTTGATGCCGAGCGTGATAAATCGAAGCCCCAGACATCAATTAATAAACAATTTTTATGAGAAAGGTGTCCTTATCTGCTCGCTCTATGCACGTACCTTCTTGAAGATTGGCTATATAAGCCACATCAGAGCGCATCACCATAGGAGTTAAACAATCACTGTGGCCAAAATCCGTCACAAGCATCGTCATTAGCAAGTAAATAAGAATTGTTCAATATCAAATCATATGGTATGCTTATAATTGATAGGTATATTAAGAGCTAGGACGCAAGATTGTATCCGTGTATTTGGCTGATAACTACCAATCAACGTACCTACTCTACTTCAGGCGTAACACTTGCAGTAATTAATTAATTAATAGCGTTTCAAAATCAACTAATGTATTCAGTAATCAAGTGGGGTGTTAAACTCGTCACAGTGGCACTCATGTGGTGTGTCACGTTTCAGGATCAGGTACTGTATGTATAGTGTGCAACCAGGAGGCACGCAGTCGTGCGCGTGACAGCGACAAGTTCCAAGGGATTGTACTTATCTCGGTGTACCTATTGTGCTCATTTTCAGATACAGTGTAGTCACTATGTCGTGTTTGGATACTAAAAAGTAAATAAAATTATGATAACGAATCGCATATTAACTTGTGAGTAGTCGTGGAGAACGAGAATTTCATTTGATGTATTTTTATGTAGTTAATCGTAAGTGATACTTAAAATAAAGTTTACTCTAAAATAGCCGTTACCTGCGATTTCGTTTACATGGAATTTAACAAAAACAATTGTTAGGTGAATTTGCACAAAACCCTAATTTATCTTTAAAATAATTGTACTAGAATAAGTTACGTACTCTATATAACATCAGCTATCTGCCAGTGAAAGTCCCGTTAAAATCGGTGCAACCGTTTTGGAGATTACTCACAACAAAAAGACGAACAACAATTTTTAAAGTAAGTTTCTGTTATAAGTATTCATATACGTTTTGTGAAATGCTGTTATTTTTACATTACAAATACACACTCCAGTGTTATTTATTTATCTGTATAGATTATGTGCCTTTTTATGATGATTTTATATCAATTTTATAGTTTTATTCTCACGACATGTTGCAACGTGACTCTGATATCATATTTAAATAATTAAAATATATCAGTTTAATTTCCTATAAACAGTATTTTTCATAATAATTATCCAATTTGACCCAGACAGATATTTAAATCTCAGACAAAATCGATATATAAGAGACGTTTTTGCTGAATTATAACGATTCATTAGAACGAGTTATGTAAATGTGATACTCTTATTAATTATTATATTACTATTATTTTTACTTTATAATTATCTATACTAATATTATAAAGAGGTAAATTTTGTGAGTTTGTGATCTTGTAGGAGGTAATCTCGGGAGCTACCTACTGGTCCGATTTGAAAAATTATTTCAGTGTTATATAACCCATTTATCGAGGATGGTTATAAGCTATAAATCACCACGCTAAAACCAATAGGAGCAAAGCACCAATGATGATTATTTCTAAATCAGGATATTTTTTCTCTTGAAAGCTTCCGCTGCATGTTAACGTTAGCTCAAAGTAATTATTCCACGCGAACGAAGTCACGGGCAGAGGCTAGTCTATACTAATATTATAAACAAGTAAAGTTTTTTGAGTTTGTGAGCTTGTGGCGTTGTAGGGTGTAATCTTAGGAACTACTGGTCAGATTGGAAAAAAAGGTTACATATCATCACGCTAAGACCAGTAGGAGCGGAGCACAGATGAAGAATGTTTCGAAATCGTTTTTTCTCCTTTTGAGAGCTTCCGCTGTGTGTTAGTTCCTTAAGTGATGCTTACTGGTCATATTATCGACAATAATTATGAATTCTTATCAATATGTAATGATATGATAACTGAGCCACAGCAAATCTTGGCCGGGTCAGCCAGTATGTTAATAAATTCGAATTAAAACAATGTAAACAAATATTTATTGTTTGATATTAACATAGTACCAACCCTATTTGTGCTTCAATCTTGTATATATTTGTTTAATATTGTCCTATATTTGGAACAATTGAATGATAACTATATCACCCATTTGCAATCATCGTTCTTCATAGCGAGCAATATTTACTCCTTGACAACAATCTCTGGCACGTTATACTATCCACTTCATGATGAAAAAAATTATTGAATATGAAACATCCCTGCATTGTAGATTGTTTTTCTGATGATGGTTACCTGTGCAAAGTTCGAATATGCATTTTTATTCCAAAAGTAGCTCCAGTAGTATGCCAACTGCGCTTAGTAGCAACATTCACCAGCATTTCAGGTGTCAGTTTAATCTTCCGCTATCAACAGTCTAGGCTTACAATAAACATACAATAAATACTGTTCGAAGTTAAATAAAAATGGCAATACGTTTCGGTGACCTTTAGTAGAACGTAAATCGATTGTAACCGACTTAAATAGAATCTCTTTTCCCTTACTATGTTTGTATCCGAGTTGCGCGCATATTCGACATTAAGTATTATTCGCCGACGAATCAAATGGAAGAAGTTAATCTATTTATACCATTAAAAAATTAAAATTTTTGAATAATTCAGAGAATTTAAATAAAGACATTTTTCAGATTACAAATAATAATTTAATTAGAAGTTAATTAATATTATTCGAATGTCTAATTCATAACTTGATTCTGATAAAAGTATTCGATTCGATTTATTACGAACTAGATGACCCGTGCAACTTCGTTTGCACCAAATCGGTTATCACCGGTTTCAATTGTATTTTTAAACGCATGTTTTTTAATAAACCTAAAACCCGATTGCAGTGATACCTCTTACAATTGTGAATCCAAACTATTCAGGGACTCACTCAAACATATACCCAAATGGTATGTGAGAAAATAAGACTACAACCAGTTCATAGCATTACTGGATTTAATTGTGATAAACAATAATCTACGAGTATATAGCGCAAAGAAAATTTACCAAAGTTCGTCGAGAATTTCATAAAATACAAATTTTCTTCTTTCATCCGTTATCGTGGACATTCCCTTGCGTTTTGTGGGACAAAAAGTATTTTAAATATAATTTTATAATATTAGTTATCACTGTGTCAAGTTTCATCAAAATTGGTGCAGTACTTTCGGAGTGATACGTGTTCACAGGGAGAGACAGACAGACAGAAGTTGTGAAAGGATTATTTTTGGCTTCTTATTTTTGGCTTGGGTCTTAGCGTGATAATATATAGCCTATAACCATTCTCTATAAATTAGCTATATAGCATTGAAAGAATTTTTCAAATCGGACCAGTAGTTCCTGAGATTATCCCCTACAACGTCACAAACTTTACATCTTTATAATATTACTATCTATATTAATAGCGGTTAATAGTAATTTATAGGGGGTAATCTCAGGAACTACTGGTCCGATTTGAATAATTATTTCAGTGTTATATAGCTCATTCATCGAGAATGGTTACAAGCTATATATCATCACGCTAAGACAAACAGGAGCAGAGCACCAATGAAGAATGTTTAAAAATCGGGGTTTTTTTCCTCTTCAGAGCTTTCGCTGCGTATTAGCGTTATCCCAAAGTAACTATTCCATTCGAACGAAGTCGCGGGCAGAAGCTAGTGAGTGAATCAAGAGATATTTTCATCTACATAGTACATTTTTTGTTTTTGTTATAATGTTCAACTAAAATTAATGTATTTATTTAGGTCGTCTACCTGTACACGTGCAAGCACTAATTAATAATAACTCAGTTGTAGGTGCAAATATGATATTATTGTATACATAATTTATGTAAACACTGTATCATATTACTGACAAGACGTCAGCGTGGCGTCGTCAAACAAAAAGTCATCAGAAGGTTGTTTAATACTTACGTTGTGTGACTTATAAAATATGTGAATTCAAAATATGTTTAATACAAACTCTTATAATCAATACTATTCTGTAGTGTATCAATTCTTCATTAGATAAAATTCCTTCACCCTTTTTAAACTTATTATATATATTCAACATCAAAAAGCCATCTCATGAAAAAAACAATCCAAGGGCGAATTAAACAATGACAAGAGAAAAGACTATGACAGTATCTTTCTCAAATTCAAATTGTTTCTTACTAACTAGTTTCTAAACATGTTAATTATTATTCTATTCCATTATAAAGACACATGAATTAATGCTAATCTTTTCACGAATTTAATTATAACAATATATATAGAGGAAATAAAATAACAAAGCTTACACTCTGATATTATATTTTATACATTACTTTTTATTTATATATTTACTAGCGGTGCCAATGACTTCGTCCGCGTGGAACGTTATGCAACAGTAAATAATAAAGTTATATGAATGTATAAAATCCATTTAATTATCTACTTTTCTCTAGTACTTACGCCGCGTCGTCATTAAGATTACCACAACTTTTGATAGAGTGAACCGATTTTAATGAAACAAAGACTATGTTACTTCTAAAGATATGCTTTATGATTTTTAATTTTTGAGATTTTATTGCGAACCCATTACTTTAGTAGTGATGCGTGTTCATACATACATACAGACTGCATTTCTAAAAATGACTGAAAATAAATATATAGACGGCTTAATTTGCTACAGAATTATAGTAACACATTTTAAGTTATATGTATATATTCTTAGCTATTTAAGTATGAAGTATTTTGTTAACATAAGCATTCACATCCAGAAATACCTACATAGATTATGATAACACAGTCAAATTTCGATATTTTACTTATTCGTAAAAATAATGCATTTCTTTTTTTTTCGATCTGACTACGCTATTGACCTAGCAAGGTCTTAACAGCTTTAAAAATAATGCAAATATTCTCTATAGCTATAAAATATACTCGTATAACGAAATTCACTCATTACTTTGAACACTTTTGGGAAGATATTTGGTGTGGTACAAAAACTTAACTACACAATTGTTGCAGTAAATAAGTATAAATTAGGGATGTGAGATTAATGGAAAAAATCAATTAATTAGGAATTTATTGAAAATAAATAATCGATTTCTGGAAAAATCGATTTTTATAATATTTAAAAATAGTCATGCTTTCCATATTCCTATAATAAACCTAAAGATTCAAAATAACAATTTATCAGATTACGAATCAAATAAAATGATACGCATCAAAAATAACCAGTTCGAAACAAAATAAAAGTGAATGTTCCTTTAAACTTTTAAGGTAAAGAATATAGAAACTAAATTCCATAGAAATTTTCTGTACTATTAAACATTATATAATAATAAAAATGAAATGACAAACATCTTAACAAAATGACAATAGTATTAATTCTAACTGTAAAATTCAAAACAATGAAGTTCTCTTTTAAATTTTCATATTAATTATAGTGTGATTGACAAAATTAAAATTGAAGAATTTGTTTATTGAATAATTTCAATAATAATTTATAGTTTTGTAAGCTTATTGATGTCGAGTTTGCCATAAGACATTTTTAGTGAACATGTTGAAGTACATTGTACTCGCATGACAGACCTTTTTAGTTTTATTGAAATTTTTAATTTTAGAATTTTAGAGCGGTATTTGGCAGTCATAAGAACCACAACAATCATTATAAGATATATAGTAACTCATGTTACTTGTAAGGCAGTGGCATGTTTTCATTGTATGTTCTTTTTTAATTTGTAGTTTCACTACAAAATTTTTCATTCTATCAAACAGGACATGTATATTACTGTGGTATTATTATTCTTTTTCGTAATAAAATACTTTCGCCAGCCCTTTTAGGTGTTTTGCGACTAGAAAACATTTTAAATTCTTACAAATTGTTATCTCACTATGCTCACTCTTCAATTGTATCAATAATGAACTTATTTTGAGTTTTTTTTTCATCCGTCGCATAGATGTTTATGAAAATCGATTTAAATGCGTAATTTATATAATCGATTTTAAAAAAATCGATTAATATGAATATAAACATCGACAATAAAAAATCGATAATAATAAGATAATAATCGATTTAAATAATAATCGATTATTTTTTAAGATCCCTAGTATAAATTCGATAAGTGTGACCTTTTCAACAATCCGATGTTAAACACTTATAATGTAAATATTTGTATACAAAATTGTGATGAGAAATAATTTTAATAAATTATGTATATATATATATATATATATATATATATATATGTATTTGTATCTTTTTGTTATTTCTGTATTATTTATTATAACATTGCACCATATTTATTTAGATTGGGAAACACTGCGATAGAAACTGTGAGTTCTAACATTTATTTTAAATGAAATTTGTAGGTCTCGCGGTTAAGAATTCTTCGCTTTATGAGGCTTTCTCCAGATATTTTCAAAACTGTATTCATATATTCATCTAAAACTCACACTAATTTTTTACAAACATTCTATCAAAGAAATATAAACTGTATCCTTTATATAGAAGTTTTCAGGATTAAGTACTTTCTTACGTGTTATGTATATGATTATAAAAAAGGAAACGAGAACCAATTCAAATTATAAAGTAATCTGCTTCTGAAGGTAGTAGAACCATGCTGAAGCTATTACTGGCTTCAGCATGAAGGGATCGGCTCAGAGTAGTACCACCTTCTCACACAAAATCGACGTGACTGTTACTTACGTTGTTGCGTTTCGTTAGGTCAGTGAGAGTGCTAGAGGCCCCCCTTCTACCTCTCCTCTTCCCTTCCTTCCGCCCCCCCTGCCCCAACACAGACTAGCAACGCATTTGCGACTCCCCTGGTGTTAAAAATGTCTATGGGCGGCAGTGATCACTTAACATCAGGTGACTAGCCTGCTCGTTTGCTTCCTAAGATTTAAAAAAATATAGAAGAATTTAAATTAAATAATTTTATACAAATACATTTTTTTTTAATTATAAACTCATACCTATACGTATTTATAAATATTTTATTTTCCTATTACATATCTAATTGAAATGAAGGACACTTATCAGAGCGTTTAATTAGGTAAATCCATTGGGTTTTTCTATGATCGTACACAACACTGTGTTTATGTAAGATTAATTATAAGGAAATAAAATGAACAATAAACATTGTTATCAATAACAAACAAAACAAAAGTAATTTAAGTGAAAAACATAAAATAATCATTAATTACTACTACATGATAGGCTGCTTTAAACTATTAATTTATACTAATACTTGCCTCAGCCCACGACTTCGTTCGCGTGAAATAGATACTTTAAGGCCTAAAGTTTAGGCCAACGCTAACACGCAGCGGAAACTCTCAAGAAGAAAAAAAAAACGATTTTTAAACATTTTTCATTGGTGCTCCGCTCCTATTGGTCGTAGCGTAATGATATATAGCCTATAACTATCCTTGATAAATGAGCTATATAACACAGAAATAATTTTTCAAATCGGATAAGTAGTTCCTGAGATTACCCTCCACAACGTCACAAGCTCACAAACTTTACCCCTTTTAGTATTGATTATAAAGGGGTAACCTTTGTGAGTTTGTGATATTGTAGGGGGTAATCAGGAAATACTGATCCGATTAAAATGTATATTTCAGTGTTATATAGCTCATTTATCGAGGAAGGTTATAGGCCATATATATTCACGCTAAGACCAATAAGAGCACAGCAACAATGAAAAAAGAGCGGGATTTTTTCCCCTCCAGAGCTTCCGCTGCATGTTAGCGTTAGTCTAAAGTAACTATTACTACGAGGACGACGTCGCGGGTATGAGCTAGTGGTGAGGGGAAACAGCTGACTGTGTAACCAGTTCGCCCCCCTATAAAGATGTAGCTTGGCGACTATCACCTTGCCAGGCTGTCACAGGGGCGGTCTCTCAAGAGAGATCCAGACCAGTCCCTGACCGTTCCTAACATGCGGCAGACGGTACACCGTGGGGTTTTAGTTCGTACGAGTCGGACATAGCCCACTCTCTCCCCCAAGGGGGTGGGAATCCATAAGGGATTTCTCCACGTCGATAAAAAAAGGCTAGTGGTGTTTATAAAGAAAAATAAATAAAAATCAAAAGTACACTAAACTATTGTAAACACCAAATGTTCGAAAACATCCAAATATGGACAAATAAGACGACATGCGCTCTTCATATACACCGGACCGCGACCTCGCTGGTAATGGACCGGCCAGCCTCATGTCTCCGATGACGGAGTCACACGCCACTCAGTTCCGATCAATAAATATTACCTAATAAGGATACTGTCAACTATTGTACTGGTTTACATTCGGAAATAATATATATCATATTACTGGTGTTTTTTTACGAACTACCTGATATGAATCTATGTTTATTACAACTTACGGTTTTTTAAATTGAATTTCAAATAACATTGTATGTTTTAAAGGTTAGCTACTGATCATTTACTATTTTTGAGACTTTTTTAACCGGGGAAAGTTATCATGGATTATGTGAAAGTTTTACTCACTAAACCCCACAAAGTTCGTCCACCCCTTTAATAGGGCGGGTTCAGCAGAGGTTCACTAGTGCTTGCAACCGCATCACCGGCCACCGGCCCCCTAGCAGTCGGCTAGGTAACGGCGCGGCGCGGCTTTTGAAAACATAGGACCCTGCTAAACCTGTGTAACGGAAAGATGGGCTCCCCAACCCATCTTCTTAGGTTAAACCGGGTCAGCATTTGATACCAACATAGAAACGCGTACCGTTAACAGTAACTGACCGTATGACCCGAGACGACACCACAGTTTTGCCGACAAAATTTCGCTCAAGCAGTATTATTACAAAAAAATTAAATACGTATTGAATACTTGCTTTTAATTGAATAATTATTACGGATACGCGTTTACTACAGTTTTATATATATATAGTAATAAAACCGCAGGTGGCTAGCCGAAAGAACAAAAACAAACCTCGATTGTACGATAATCTGTTATCTTTAAGAATTTACAATCAATAAGACAACTGTCACATTATATAAGAACATGATTGTAGATAAACAAAAAATCTGTGATAAATATTTTGCTGAACAAAACAGATTATATACACATGTGACACATAAATAAATACGTAACCTTTGACATTATCTTTGAGCATAGATAATATGTCTATAGATGATGTTATCTCTTACGTAAAGCGACGCTACACGACGCGACGTAACGTAGCTCATAAGCATTATATCTAATATTATCATGTTTGTTTATTTAAACGCTAGTGACGCAAAATCGTTCGATTTTTTTTCTTAATTACACTTCACTTATAGTTTTCTATATATTCTTGTTTGAAAAACATACTATGCAACAAATAAGACAATACAAAATAATATATATTTATTGAGTTTCTGGTAATGTCTTCATGATTAAAAAGTAAGTAGGCATTTACTATAGACAGCATTCGTATATTGTCATCACTTGAATTACAATTGTTTTTGAGTACTTATAACGGTATACTGAACACTAAGTTATTTATAAACGCTTTGGAGATTTTAGATGCGTAGAGCATTTTAAGAGACATTCAAACATTATTTACGGAATTGTAATTTACTCAATAACAATTTTTGTAGGTGGTAGGGTAGAGCCACGCTGAAACTATTACTGGTTTCAGCATGAATGGGTAGGCTCGCCCGGAGTAGTACCACCCTCACACAGAAAACCGACGTGAAGTAACAGTGCTTGCATTGTTGCGTTTCGTTCGGTCAGTGAGAACTCTGGAGGCCCAACTTCCCTCCCCTCTCTTTTCTCTCCACCCTTACCTCTACCCTCCAAACACAAGCTGGCAAAGTACTAGAAACTCCCCTGGTATTGATAGTGTCTATAGACGGCGGTGATCACTTAACACCAGGTGCCTCGCTTGCTTGTTTGCCACCTATGCCATAAAAAAAAAAAAAAAAAAAACAATAAAGTCACAGTAGATGGCAGCCGATTCCACTAAGAACTGTCATAATATGATAATAAGATAAATATAGGTACCCATGTCGAATTAAAAATAAACTTAACATCGGCAATTTACATAAATGTTATTCAAAGTTATCGTTCTGACGTGTTTCAGTAACGAATAGAGGAACAAAAATATTCTCAACTTATTGACAATTTGAGTTAGGATTCGTAATCTTTTATTCATCGTTTCCAATGTCAAAAGAACACCTGGACACGAGGATAATAAAAATATAACATTACTTAACAATACGTTGGAGAACCGCAAGCGCGAACGCGCCGGACTAGCTGTGGAATGAATTAATAAAATTTTAACAGTATTTCCAATTGGTATTCTCTTTTCCTTTAAATCTATTTATAGGTTTACACTTCTAGTACTTTCCGGAATCTTGTTTACATACTTACCGTTACTTAAACGATTATCCTCTTCATTTAAATATAAACTGCTTATTGTATAATACATTACGATATTTTTGCAAATGTAGTCCGGTGAAGCTGTTAAGACCTTGCT
Organism: Antheraea mylitta; assembly: GCA_014332785.1. Taxonomy (NCBI): domain Eukaryota; kingdom Metazoa; phylum Arthropoda; class Insecta; order Lepidoptera; family Saturniidae; genus Antheraea; species Antheraea mylitta. The sequence continues at coordinate 4,866,442 of JACEII010000016.1, forward strand.
GGGTCAATAGCGTAGACATTTCGAAAAAACGATATTTTTGCAAATATTTTTTTCGATCTGACTACGCTATTTACCTAGCAAGGTCTTAACAGGATCACCGGACTACTAAGGAGAGCGCTTAAGGGACTAAGACGATTTTATTTGAAAACTGTCTCAAGGGTGCATGGCACACCTCGACTTAGGCTGTTGCCTGCTACATGCAATTCGCGACTTATCTGAGCTAACTTAAGCTAAGCTTCTATTTTCATTTCTAAACAAAGTCATTCAAAATGGTTATTGACTGTTAAATCCAGAAAACCTCTGAATATTGTTTGTAAAAAGAAGGAATAAGAAAGTGTTTAGAAAAACGTAATTGAAACACATATGTATATTAAAAAATATTTTTAGAGTGGTTTCTCTATTAATACCGGTAATCTTTTTTATCTACACTAGGTTAGAAGTAATTATTAAACAAGTCATGTATTTAGTTCCATAGAGGCACAAATTGTCGACAACAAGAAAAACTCGCATATTATCACGTACAAACAAGTGATTTTCAGGTAATTTCCTATTGCAGGAATTTAAAATGGAATTGTTAAGGCCATCCTTACGCCATATGTTCTTTAGATATCTTTGTCAAATTGGTTAGTTTAGCCCGAATGAATACTTTGTCAAAGTATAGGAAAGGTATGTATAGTTACGAAATAAACATTGTGGAAAGCATGACGATAATTTTATATGAAAAAGCAACTATGCAAGAAATAAATTACCGCCTCAATTTCTTTATTTTTAAATAAAACAATGTAAAAGGTCAAAGCGTAGTTTCGGAATAACAAATACATATGTATACTTTGTAAATGTGTAGTCGAAATAAGTGAATTGATTTTGTAGTGTTATTTTGATATTTCGTAATAAAATATTAATTCGTCAATTGACGTATTCCGAGATTATGGATGGGTTTCTATTCTTAATAATAACTAAGATCCCAGATAAAAATAACGCAGCTTGTTTATAAACCGTTTATTTTACAACTGTCAAAATCACGCGTATCTATCACTACCTACATGTTTATATATTAATTATGACATACCTTACAGTTTGTTACCTTGTGCTTAAGCAATTCAGTCGGACAAGTGTCTTATCAACGCACTCATCACACGCAAGTAAGCGTGACTTAAACGTTCAAGATATTAATTAATTATAGTAATTAGTTTATTTTACAACTGTCAAAATCACGCGTATCTATCACAAACATTCATAGTGCTTCTGGACCTCGTGTTTCATAGTATATCGCTTTCTGTCGTCCATTAATCAATAAACTGTATAGGAATAATCATCCGAGCGCCAATAGATGTGCAAACCATACTAATGTTAAAAGTTTCAATTTACAAAAAATGAAATTTTAATAATTCAAACTTTAATCTAAACACTAGAAACTGTAATAAACTGGTCGTTCCATGTTTCAGACTTAGCAAAACCAATAATAGTTTTTTAGGTAATAGTATTAGGTTCTACAATAAAGTCCCAAAGCTTGTTACCGATTTGCCCGACTGTAAATTTAAGTGCCACGTCAAGCGGGTTTTAGTGTCAAAAGGATATTATAGAGTGGATCAGTATGTGAACGATAGCGATGTCTAAAATTGACTCCTCTCTGTTCATCCACTAAAAGGTATTGATGATGTATTGGAAATATATGTTAAAAAATGTACCCGATCCAGTTTCTTGCCGGTTCTTTTCGATGACTGGGTTGTTTTCTGAACCGGTAGTAGTTTTTGACGTTCATAAGTGCCTTATTAGGACCTAAACTGAATAAAGTATTTTTGAATTGATTTAAAAATTCAAAGTTTCAGTTATTCCATTGTTTTGATTATTTACTTCCGCCTGTAGACCTTATGATTGCCTATCGCGAGTGTTAACAAGTAATCAGTAACAGTAAACAGAGTAATCTATACACATAAGAACGTAAATCGTACGTTTTTTAGATTTATGAGAAAAAAATTGCAGGTGTCCTTTTTATGTCATATGAGGCAAACGAACAGACGGGTCACCTGATGTTAAGTGACCACTGCCGTTTATAGACACTTGCAATACCAGTGGAGTCAGATGTGCATTACCTTTGTTTGGGGGAAAGGGTAAGTAAAGTTATTGTAATTTTAATGAGGATGCAACTTAAGTACGAGATAAAAGTAGATAAGTAAATAGATTTAACATATTCAAATGGTTTTATTCGTTACGATTTTTAACTTCTACGCGGACTGAGTTGGAGGGTACAGCTAGTTGAAAAACTAAACTAAAATATTTACACAGCACTCCAGTGGATTACAATGTCGATTCTGACCAAAAATATTATTCATCGTTTCAATTTCAAAATCATCTACTTGTCTACAGTTCGAAAGGTCATAAATGTCTGGCATTAATTATCATTGAAAAGGTCCCTTACATCGAGTCGCACAACGACTTTGTTAATCGACATTCACGCTGTGACCGGTTTTAACGTTCCTATGACTTTGAAATCAACTTCAGATAGCTACTATACATATCTGCATAACTTTTTTATAGAATCAATTTCATAACAGGTTTATACTTTTATTGCATAGTTGATATTTCAAATATACCTTTACCAAAGCTCAAGTCAGGTGACCATAAAAATAAAAATAACATCGAAATCAATCAAACCAGAAATCAGGAATGTAAATTATCTTCTTTTCCTATGTCATAGGAGGCAAATGAACGGGTGACCTGATTTTGAGTGATCACCATCGTCCATAGATACTTGCAACACCAGGGGAGTCGCAAGTGAGTCGCCAGCCTGTGTTTGTGAAGTGATAAGGGGGAGGGGAGGACCGAACGAAACGCAACAATGCAAGCACTGTTACTTCACGTCGGTTTTCTGCAAGAGGGTGGTACTGCCCCGGTCGAGCCGATCCATTCATGCTGAAATCAGTAATAGTTTCAGCGTGACTCTGCCACTTACTAATATCTATCTACACACATCAAAAAAGTCTGAGCAACATGCGTGATATTGCAAATTTTACCATTTATATTAATTAATTTCTAAGTATTTACTCAAACAAAGTGCGTCAGTAAGTAAACTTTTTTGTTATTGATGACATACTGGCTGGATGTAAAAAAAATTGATTATATTTTGTTTTTTCATAAAATTCAAATGTCTGCGAATTTGTTTGAATTTAAGTGCGTTTTAATTGCTACGTTTAGTCTTGATTTTATAATTTTACCAATCATTTAAATAAAGTTAGCAAAATTGAACTGTTAGATATTCTTTACGTCATGAAGCGACGTCATTTGATGGCAGATGAAATGCAAAGAGCTGTAGGGATGTTGCAAGCGGGAAGTAATCAATCTCAGGTATCTCGACATTTTGGCATTCATAGAAGGGTTATTTGTTGTCTTTGGCAGTGCTACAATAACACAGGGGAACCCGCTGAACAGCATCCAGGCCGTAAAAGGAGTACAACCACTCGGCAAGACCGGTACATACAACTGACTGCAAGACGCCAGCCGATGTTAACCGCTCGAGAGATAAGTTTGAGGCTACAAATTTCAAGTGGTGTTGATGTAAGTCCTCAATCTGTGCGAAATCGACTGCATGAGTACGGCCTACGAGCTCGACGCCCAATCAGGTGCCCACCGATACGTCACGGGAATCGCGCTCGTCGATATGAATGGTGTAGAGAACGCATAACATGGACCCAAGAACAATGGGATAAAATTATGTTTTCCGATGAGCCGCGATTCGGGTTTAAGCCTGATACAAGAAGGGTGCGAGTGTATCGTCGGCCTGGAAATAATGAAAGGCTCAGGTGCGTTAAGGAAGTTCATCCATACAGCGGCTCAACAGTTATGTTATGGGCGGGTATTATGAAGAACAGACGAACTGAGCTCGTTTTTGTAAATGGAAACATGAATGCTGAAAATTACATTGAGGATATTCTCAGACCTTATGTCTACCCATTTGCACAAACCTTTGGCTCCGATTTTAGGTTAATGCATGACAATGCGCGTTCACATACAGCTCGGCGAACCAGTGAATACTTTGCAACGGAGAACATCCGGGTATTGCCCTGGCCTACACAATCGCCAGATCTCAACCCCATTGAGCACACATGGGACATGCTCCAGAGACGTGTTTTGAAGGATTTGGACGGAGCGACAACAACCCAACAGCTGAAGGATTTGCTACAATTACATTGGGAGCGAATACCGCAAGATGACTTAAACAATCTCATTAATTCAATGAATAATCGTTGCCGACAAGTTCTGAATAGCAGAGGAGACCATACTTTGTATTAAATTGTCCTATTCTTTCACAATAAATACATTTTCTTTAGAAATTTTATTTTGTAAAAAAAAAGTTTAGTTTCTTATGTATCTTAGTTTCTACAGTATATTCTAATATTGTTCATTTCTGTTATTAAAAGAACTTATAAAGACAACAGCTGTTATTTTTACATTATAGAACCCTAAAGATATAACTTTAAAAATAAAATACGTTATAATGTGAAGAACCATCCTAAAATTTAAATTAGTTGCTTAGACTTTATTGATGAGTGTATATCTATACATATAATAAGAATGTAAATTAACTTGTCCGTACACTGTAAAATTTTGGTTAGAAAAAATTGTCGCAGGTATCTTGGAATAAGTACCTTTTTTTTTCGAATGATGACTACGCTATTGACCCAGCAAGGTCTTCTTCGGCACAGCAACAGCTTCACCGGACTACTAAGGCGAGCGCTTAAGGCACTCAGCCGATTTTATAAATAAGTACCTAATTAAATACATTTCAATAATTTTAAGGAATATCTGTCTGTCTGTCTTTTTGTTAGTGCAACTTTATCGTCAACGCGGTACTTTAGCAGTGATGCGTGCCCAAACCAACAGATATTTCTAAAAGTGAGTGAAATGAATTTTAATACTTGCACCATTTTTTTTTTTTCACAAAATTATGAATAGTACAGACACGTTAGATTTATATTCTGTATTTATTCGATTTATATTATTTTTGTAGAGATATTTTGGCACTGTAAAGATTTGGTATCATTTCCTACATTAGTACATTTATGCGAAACTGAGGAGACACTTAGTATTAATAGATAGAAGACTTATTACGGAAACGAGTTTACTACAGTTTTATATATTAGTATGTACTGAATTTTAAATACGCTGAACTATTTGTATATTAACTATGCGCAAAATTGTAGAAAAGTTCACAATTTTGTTCACAAGGCAATATTCGTATAAAATATATTCGGTGTTATTACAAAAAAGTTAAATACGTATTGAGTACTTGCTTGAAAAAGGTTATGTTTAAAATGGATCGCGTTCGCTGAATGTTTGCCATCTTGCTCTTTTGTCTCGCTTTGATTAGGTTAGGTTAGATTTGCGAAAAAAGGATAACACGAACTTGCCTCGGGCGAGCGCGCTGCATTTACTACGAAACCTTTTTAAAGCAAGTATTTAATATAAAACTTTTTTGTAATAACACCGACAATGTCTTATATGAAAACACTTGTGTTAATAACAAAATCTTTATTGCGATAACACCTATACGTAAACAATGTAGTTCTAATTTTACGATTCATTAATCAACGCACCAACACAATAGCATTCAAGTGTTGTTTGATACAATACGCTCATTTTAGTACCTACACTTTACATTCTATACTTATTGTGTTATTTGGCTATACTCTCCTTTAATTTTCATGAAACTAACAAATAAAATATACTTTTCTTTATTATTAAATTACTTTTACGAAAAGCGATGATAAAAAAGTAATCATACCTTATTAGTTATTTCATTTTTGTTATAAATCTAACAGATGACGGCGACTTTTTTCACATATAAATGAATTACGTGGCTTATTCTGAATTAATTTTTGGCAGCATTTTTTCTGTTCATCTTTTAACGACTTCAAGCTAATGCTGGTATATTTTATTTTACTTTTTGATCACTATGGAAAACATTATTTGATAAGTAAGTTTAATAATACTCTGAAAATACCTATATCTGCCAGTAACAGTCGTATGAAAATCGGTTAAGTCATCTCGGATATAAGCATAGGTAAACGATATACTCTTCTATATTTCTTATATGTCTATAAATAATTACTTACCATACTCATGAAAAGAATAATCCTGGACTTAAGCTTGTAATCTTTGCAAATATATAAGTATTATATGTATACCTTACTACAGATCTAGGATTGTTTCCCGCTAAACTAGCGACCAGCCTCGATTCAAATGGGTACAGTATACCAAGTGACTATTTAAAGTTTAACACCCTTCAATCCTTCGGTAGATTATGGTCACATTGAACATATAAAACAATAACATCAAAACAAATACTTATAAACAACAAAGAGAACCTTAGTTAAAGTTTGTTCAAAAACTTTTAAAAGTGCGGGTCCTTCCCACTTTAAACGTTCTTCCTATTTTATAAAAGTATATTGTACATGTAAACTTTCCGGAAGAATTTCCATAGACAATAGTGAAAACAGTATCAAAACCTGTTAAGTAGTTCAGGGTAATTAAAGAAACACAGATACAGACTTGATAACATCGAGAATATGGATATTTTTCTTCACAGCGATCTGGCAGAACCGACATAGGCATGTTCCAAAAGGTGTGTAATTTATCTAAATTGTCTAATTAGCCAATTTGTTATTTTTATATAGATTTAAGAATTTTAGTCAGAAGTAGATATAAAATGGGACTGACATATCAGAAATGACAAAAGTGTCTAAATAAAATAAAAAGCCATTTTGTTTTGTATTTGTTAAATAATTTAAAACATCTCAAAACATGACTTACATACCTAAAGTATTTTTGATTTCATGCGAACGAAACGTGTTATCTTTCTTGGTAAGTCGACGGCAACAAAATAGAACACTTAGTAACAAATCAAATAAAGAATACACAGTACACATTTATCGTCAGAAAATTAAGAGTACTTTTACATCGTACTGTATGTTTATCATAGTAATTGCTTTAAAAATAATATCTCTGGCTTAGTAATAAGTGGAAATATCAGTTAAAAATAGATATAAATACCGTCGGAGTGTAAACAAGTTTGTTTTATGAATGTCTGTTGATTTGCGAATTAAGTCTTCAGAGTTTTTTTTATATAAGTAATGTAATGAACTTCGCGTTTTATTTTTCTAGTCTGCTGATTTGAATATTCTAATAATTATATGTTGCTTTTTTACACTTAAAAGAAACTGGAGATAGAAGTTAAATATATAAAGAGACAATTTGTTATATAATTTCTCTGTGTGAATTAGTGACAAATATAGTTTTTTTTTTTCGAAATGTCTACGCTATTGACCCAGCAAGGTCTTAACAGCTTCACCGGACCATTGGGTATGAAGGAAAGACGACTATTTATATGC
>JACEII010000016.1:4873839-5004283 GCA_014332785.1 Antheraea mylitta
GCTTCACCGGACCATTGGGTATGAAGGAAAGACGACTATTTATATGCACCGTGAAAAGAGTGACAATCTTAAATCGTGTAATAGTTCATGGTCGCATTTAACACATAAAATAATAATTTCAAAATATATACTAATAAACAACCAAGAAAACCTAAGTTAAAGTTTGTTTAAAGACTTTCAAAAGTATAGCTACATGCGTGTAAATAAAATAATAAACCTAAGTGCAATGACCGAGGCCAAAAGCTACAATGGGCAACCCGGAGTTAACAACGTTCGATAGTAAAATGGGAAATAAATCCTTTTGTTTTGTTCATCACGTTCCCTTTCAATTGAAAGTAAAATCACCCGACGCTCATTAACACTGTGCTTTAGCGTAGACGCGTATAAGATTATGTATAATTTTTGTATTTTTCTATATAATTAAGTCAAATATTAAGCGCCTACCTTTTAATTAATTTAGAACGAGAATCGAGTGCAGAGTGTCCTTCATAACTATTGCTGCTGTCTAAATAGTCACCTGGTATAGGGGACAATCAATAAGTCGACAAGTATTGTAAGATGTTCACAATATCACTGAGAGGTCAGAAAAACAACTGAAATAATAACTAAAAATATGAAATGGCTAAACGCTAGACTTCTATCTCTTTCTAGTATATGATTTTAATTTCATTTGATATATAACTATTTCTTCGCACAACAGAAAAGTGATGCTGCCGTTTCTTCTGACAAACTTCTTGTTTATTATTACTTTCTAATATGATTCAGATGTATACTTAATTATTTATTTTATATTTATTTTAATAATACTTAGTCTAAATCATTGCAAGAGCTTACACTCGTTTAAATAGGATAATATATGTTAATAACTCTGTCTTATAGCTTAAACAACAAAAGCTAATGGATTACCTAAGTTCTCTCTCGAGGACTAGACTGTTCATGACCTCAGTAAACACTAGTGTAAAGTTAACACAAGAAAAACTTATGATCACAGACACCAGCCTAGTATATTTCATAACTTACGACATATCATAGACTGTTTTGGTAATTTCCACTATAAAATCCATAATAATTTTGTCCTCAAACTAAGGTTGAATGAGCCAATTAAAAAACAACGAAAACAGACCTTGTTTTCTATTTTAATTGGTTCGAAACAAAACAAATGTTTGTCATGATGATTCAGGTTATGTTTGCTATATATTTGTTAAGCTCGTGTCAACAATGTTTGTATTTGTAATTAATGGATTTCCCCGAGATTATGTCAGTGCCATTAGTTTATTTATACAGGTATTGAAAAACTATTTACATACATGTTTTATTACTGAACTTTTTTTTTTTTTTTTTTTTACGTGGGGAAATCCCTTGTGGATACCCACCCTCCCGGGGGAAAGGATGGGTTATGTCCGGTTTGCACGGACTAAAACCCCACGGTGTACCGACAGACCGTAGTGTTGGGGCGGCAAGGGATCGTGCTAAGCTATTCCCCTTAGATAGCCGCCCCAACGGTCCGCCCGGCGGAAGGTGGCCGCCGGGCTCCTACCTATAGAGAGACAGCTGGGTACACACCAGCTGCCTCCCCTCGTCCGCCGGACCTGTGCAATGAGGGAATGAGCCCCCCGACTACATCCCCTCAGATCCGGCTACGGTGGCAGGAGGAGTTGGGCAAATCGCCGCCTCCTCCTGCCGGTCCTCCGTCGGCGAAGACGGTCACTGAGAGGATCCGCCTCGCGGGCCCTCTCCGCCGCCTCCTTTTGCGAGATGACTTCCTCGCAAAAGGAGGCCACTGCTCGCCACGCCTGCTCGCTGCCGAGCATGGACGAGACCACGCTCGGCAGCGACAGGTCTTTTCCTACCACCACCGCCAGAGTGCGGCGCTCCACCTCCCACGCAGCACACTCAGAGAGAGTGTGTTGCGCGGTATCTTCCTCAGCGCCGCACTCATGGCAGGCGGCGGTTGGCTCCCTGCGAGCGATCCGGTGCAGGTACCACCCGAAACAACCGTGTCCGGTCAGCACCTGCACCAGTCTGAACGACAGGGAGCCCCATCTCCTGGCAATCCACTCACGCAAAACCGGGCGGACGGCGCTAACGGTGTGCGTTCCGAAGCGCGCGTCCGCTAAGTTCCCCATCCACCTCTCTATCGCCCCCTCCCGCAGCACTTTCCTCCTATTCTCTATCTCTCTGGGAGCCGGAGGTTCCCCACTACGTTTCCTCGCCGCCGTAAATTCGTATACGGCAGCGAGAACTCCTGCCTCCAGCTCCCAAGGAAGGGAGCCGGCGAGCGTGAAGGCCGCCGCCGAGGACACCGTCCGGTACGCCCGGATCGCCCTTAGCGCCACCGTGCGCTGCGCATTGCGAAGCGCGCGCACATTGGTGGCCCCGAGGGCGTCCGCCCAGACCGGTGCCCCGTAAGCGGCCATCGCCCGCACGACTCCCATATACAGTCGCCGGCACCCAGCCCCCGGCCCCCCAATATTGGGGAGCAGCCGGCCGAGTGCCGCCGCTGCCCTAGCAAGTCGCGGCCCGAGAGCCGCGAAGTGCGGCTCGAAATGCCAGCGCCCGTCCAGGGTGAGGCCCAAATACCTCATTTGGGCCCCCACCCTGACCCGGGCGCTCTCCACCATAATGTGGGCCCCAGGTGGTGGCCCCTGCCGAGGCCCATGAAAAAGTATGGCCTCAGTCTTCTCGAGGGCCACCCTGAGACCCAAACTCCTTATGCGCCTGACCACGAGGGTTGTGGCCATCGTAGCCAGGCGCTCCACCTCCTTCCAATCCCTCCCCTGGGCTACGACTAGGGTGTCATCCGCATAACAGATTAGGCGCGCTCCATATAGGAGTGCGCCGCGGAGCACCCAGTCGTAGCCCATGTTCCACAGGAGCGGACCCAAAACCGACCCCTGTGGAACCCCCCGCCTCGTCGCCCGCCGGACCATCTGCCCGTCGCCATCCACATAGGCGACCTCCCTGTCCTCGAGGTACGCCTCCAACAGCCGCCGCAGATACGGGGGCACTCCAAAATAACGGAGCGCCTCCCGAATGACCCCGTGCGGTAGGCTGTTGAAGGCGTTGGCAATGTCCAAGGACACCGCCAGCACCCTTTCCCCCTGGGAGGTCGCCTGCATGGACAGCGACTTGAGGAGGCACAGAGCGTCCACAGTTGAACGCCCCGTCCGGAAGCCGAACTGCGCGTTCGATAAATTCGGCCCCGCTCCCTCTAAGTGCTGGACGACTCGGGAAGAGACGACCCTTTCCAGCACTTTCCCGACGTCATCCAGCAGAACGAGGGGCCGATACCCGGACGCGCAGTCTGGAGGGCGGCCCTCCTTTGCCATCAGGCAGAGCCGCCCAATCTTCCAGGGCTTCGGGAACCGTCCAACTGCTAAACACCGGTCGAACAGCTCCCGAAGTCTCCCCCCAAGATGGCCCAGCGCAAGGCCGAGCACCCGACCCGGGACCCCGTCTGGGCCGGGCGCTCTCCGCCGGTTCACGAGGCGTTCGACAGCCCTCCCCATCTCCTCCTCCGTAATTGGAGGAGGACTGTCAGACGCTTCCTCAACTTCCGCCCGTGCCGGCAGCATGGGAGGAGCCGGTAGCGGGGGAGGGTCGGGAAATAATTCTCCCACGACCCTCGCCACCACCTCTGGCTGGAGGGTCTCCGTCACCGGGGGCGCCCAGGATCGTAAGTTCTTGCGTATGATCCGATACGGACGCCCCCAAGGATCCCCCTCCAGCGTTTCCAGCAGCTCCTCCCATGCCGCTTCCTTTGCCCGGCTGATGGCAGCCTGCAGGGTCTTCCTGCACTCCCTGTAGCTGCCATACAGCCGGGCCTCCGCTTCGGGGTCCCGGTGCCGCCGGCGGCGGCTGCGCCCAAATAGCCGCCGAGCCGCGGTACAGGCCGCCCGGAGATTGGCGATCTCCGGCGACCACCAGTACACCGCCCGTTTGTCTGGGCGGTGTACGCTCCGCGGCATCGACGCGTCGCAAACCTCCGTGAGGGCACCACGGAGGCGGGCTGCGGACGCGTCGACATCGTTCTGCGGGGGGGGCATGGCCCACGCCTGGGCGATGGCCGCCTCTTCCGCTAGTTCGCGGTTGAGGCGGCTCACCGCCCAGCAGGGGAACTTCATGCCCCTTAGGGGGCGGGTGCTGATGCCGGCTTGGGAGGTGGAGACTTCAAACCTGATATATCGGTGGTCCGATAGAGTCTCCACCTCCTCAAGCACCCTCCACCCCCGGACACGGCGTGCGACAGACGGAGTGGCAAACGAGACATCTACCACAGACCCCCCGTTCTGTCGCACGCACGTGTGGACGTCCCCCTGGTTGAGGAGGGACAGCCCCACTTCGGCTGCCCACTCCTCAACGGCCACGCCCCTCAGATTCGTATCTGCCGCTCCCCAGGTCCTCGATTTAGCGTTTAAATCGCCCATGAGGACCACGGGGAGCGGCGACAGCCGTCTGACAGCCCCTTGCAGAGAGCCGAGGAACACCTCAAACTCCCACAGGGGCTTGTTAGGGGAGAGGTACACTCCCACAATGGCGTACTCTCCCCAAACGGCTGCCACGAACCCGGCACCCCTCTCTCTCACCGCTAGGGGCGAACCTCGGCCGGCCACGATCGCCACAGAACCAGCCCGATCCCCAGCCCAGTGCGGCTGGGAGGGAACGTAGTACGGCTCCGCGGCGACCGCGAGCCCGATACCCCACTCCGCCATTGACTGCACGAACAAATCCTGTGCAGCGGCGGAGTGGTTTAGGTTCGCCTGGAGGAAATTGCTATTGGTGTGCACCATTACTGGTCCATAGCAATTTCCTCCTGCCTGGTGGCGATCACAGTCGGGCCTATTCTCGAAACGGAAAGGTCGCTACCCTTGGTGGTGGGAGGCCTGCACAGTCGGCTCCCCATCACGTGCACTGCGGGCTTTCCCGCTTCGGCGCAGATGGCGCAGCGGGCCGCCTCCGCCTTACACTCGGCCATTTTGTGGCCCGCTGTGCCACAACGGTAACAACCTTCGCCTCTGCTGGAGGAGGAAGGGCACAAGGGGCGGGTGTGCCCCAAGCCCATGCACTTGAAGCAGCGCATGGGCCTCTCTTCCAGCAGCTGCACGCGCGCGACGCTCCACCCGACCAGGAGCTTGCCGGCCTCCACAAGCTCCCTGGCCGCCGCCACGGGGAGCGTCATGTGCACCGCACCCAGACCCCCCCAGTTCCTACTTATCTCCCCCACCCTGAGGTCGGCCAGGTCACACTTGGCCTTTGCCGCCACGACGGTCATCACCTCGTCCCGGGACACCGAATCGTCAAAACCGACAATCCGGATATCCACTTTCTTCGTCGGGATGACGACCGTTGCGACTCCGGCCAGCGCCACCTCGAGCTTCCGGGCCAGTTCGGCGGCCTTTTCCTTACCCTGGCCCGGAAGCTCAATCTTCCGGGACCCCGTGGCCGTCGGCCTCACCCGCACATCACCAATGCCGATGTCGGGCAAGGCCACGTGCTCCCGCGCCTTCATTAGCACCTCCCTGTAACCAACCCCCTTGCTGGCCGCGTCATCCTGCAAGGTTAGGATGACCGCAGCCGATTGGGGGGCGGGAGGTAGCTTCGGCCCCGCGGGCGGAGCCTTAGGGGCCGTGGTGGGGGCCTTTGGCACCGCAGCCTGGGCCCTGGCCGTCTTCTTTTTGCGGCCCACAACTGTGGACCACGCAGCGCCATCCGTCGCCATTGCCGTCGCCACTGCTGGCACCGGCAGATCGACCCAGTTGACGCCCAGAGGGGCTGCAATAGGGGCCGGAGGCGCCTTCGCGGTCGTCTTCGCCGTACCTGTCGCACCACCCTGCCTCTTCTCAGCCGCCAGAGGCGGGCGAACATTCACCTCCGGGGGAAGGCGCCTCTCTACGCTCTCCAGGCGTGCCCTCAGCATGTTAGCGAGCGACGCCTGGGACTGTTCCATCCGGGAGATCACCCCGGTAAGGGCCTCCTCCCACTTACTGGGAGGCTCCAACACTGTCGGTGCCGGCATGGGGGGAGGAGGCGGAGGCATCTGCCTCTTAGCGTTTGCCTCCTTCCGCCACGCTGAGACCTCCGCATTCAGGTCGTCAACCTGTCGGCGGAGGTTCTTTACCTCCCTTTGCAGCTTCTTATTCTCATCCCCCTCAGTTCGCTCCACCAGCGATTCGATGACCTCCTGTAGGGTCCTGGCAGCGGCTTTAAACGCCCCCCTGCAAGGGCCCGCCAGGTTTTTCGACTTTCTCACTGTCTCGTAGATACGTGTGATCTGCGAGCCAGCGAGCGCCTTCAACCTCTGGGCGTCTAAGACGTCCACGTCTACCCCCTCTGACTCCACCTCGGAACTAGGCAAAGAGCCAGCAGCTGAGCCGGCAACCGAAACCACTGCGGAGCTAGCGGCAGAGCCGGGAACCGACTCCACATTAGTCACGCCACCAGCCAAGGCCCGGTCAAATGACCCGTCGGCCTCCCCCATTACCCCCCGACCACTCCCGCGCATCCGCGCAGACCCCCTGCCGCGCGTACTCACTTTTGGAGCCGCCCCGTCCTCCACCTCTGTGTCAGAGGAGTCGACAATCTTCCCCATCCCGCTAACACTCCTAAGCCTGGTTTTACAACTCCTTTTCGCACTCATGGTACACTGGTGACCAAAAGGTCACACAGTGACCAAGAGGCAGTAACTCAAAGTCCGACAGACACGCCAAATCCAAACAAACAACAAGAAAACAGTCCAAAAAACGAAGCCAAGTCAAAAATAAGAAAATCCACGCCAAAGTCCAAAAACAAGCCAAGTCAGGGTCTAAAACTAGTTCATCAAACCGTAAGCAAGACAGGTCAGTAATAAAATCCACAACACAATACCAGAAACCACCCATAAACAACGCAGAACCAAAGCAGGTAACTTAACTTATTCGTAAGTGTACCTACCCTACCGCGACCCTAACGACACGGAGCGAGCGCAAACACGTCCGTCTCGCTAGAATGCCGCGAGAATCCTCCTTTATTACTGAACTGTTTTAAACATTAATTACTATTGGTAATATGTATTATGGAACATGGCATATATATAATAAAACTTACAGTCCGCATCAAACTTTTTGACCGCTCTGGATATGGTTTGAAGAATACAAATTAAGATATAATTCCGTATTATATTATCCTTACAACATCGAGATCCGTATTATATTATACTTACAACATCGAGACACGGGAATGATATTTTTTTTTATTACTGGCTTCAGCATGAATGGGTCGGCTCGCAGGGGTAGCACCACCCTCTTACAGAAAACCGACGTGAAGTAACAGTGCTTGCATTGTTGCGTTTCGTTCGCTCAGTGAGAGCGCTGGAGGCCCAGCGCTCCTCTCTTTCCCACTGTCCGCTTTTCTTCCCCCCTCCGTAACAAAGGCTGGCAATGCACTTGCAACTCCCCATTTAAAGTCATTTCTCATTTAGAATTAACTTGTCTAAGAATATCAACCTTATATAATTTAATATCAGGATTGATTATTACAAACGTTAAAACCTGGGAAATCTTATTTAAAAAAAAAAACTTGAGAAGTGTCAAGGGACACCCGGATGGAACGAAGTTCCTTTCGATTAATTAGTGAAGGAATTGTAATAAAATTTTATTTTTTTAAGTTATAATAATATTGTATTTATTATTAACAAATATAATGTTATATAAACTTAATCAGTAGGCTCAATTTTCGTAATAATTAGCTTGTGGTAACTGAAGTAGGAAACATATGTTTGGGATTCTATTTTATTTAAATTATTTTTTATTATTTATTATTTACAAAAAACCTGTATACACTCAACAAAAATAATCGTCGCGACACCACACTGTTCAATGCGAAATAGAAATGAAAATATCTGGCTTGCTTTCTATAAGAGAGAGAGAGAGACAGACAGAGAAACATGCGACGCCGCACAGCTTACAATAGCTTACTATAGCAAAAAGTGTCGTTACAACTTTTCGTAAGAATTTTTTCCGTCTAGCCCCCTTTCATAACGCGCTATAAGGAACTTCGTTCCAAAAACAGTTTATTGCCACTTTGTTGGACATTTAAAAAAATGAGGAAGGATCAATCAAATCCAAAAAATAAGTAGCCTAGAATCATATACTAAAAAAATCCGCATCGAATAAAGAAACTATAACAGACACCCCGAGGCCCCGGTAGACGTCCTGCCTTAATTATAAAAAAAAAACTTGAGAGGTGTCAAGGGACACCCGGATGGAACGAAGTTCCTTTCGATTAATTAGTGAAGGAATTGTTATAAATTTTTTTTTTTTTTTAAGTTATAATAATATTTTTTCTATTATTAACAAATATAATGTTATATAAACTTAATCAGTAGGCTCAATTTTCGTAATAATTGGCTTGTGGTAACTGAAGTAGGAAACATATGTTTGGGATCATTATTATTATTATTTTTTATTACTTACAAAAAACCTGTATACACTCAACAGAAATAATCGTCGCGACACCACACTGTTCAATGCGAAATAGAAATGAAAATATCTGGCTTGCCTTCTATAAGAGAGAGAGAGACAGACAGAGAAACATGCGACGCCGCACAGCTTACAATAGCTTACTATAGCAAAAAGTGTCGTGACAACTTTTCGTAAGAATTTTTTCCGTCTAGCCCCCTTTCACAACGCGCGATAAGGAACTTCGTTCCAAAAACTAAAAGTCAACCGTAACTCCACCTACCAGGTCCAAATGTAAATTTAAACCATGCTCGGATCCACTAGAATACGCATACAAAATTTCATCAAAATCAGTCCAACCGTTTAGGACGAGTTCAGTGACATACACACGTACAGAAGAAATTTATATATAAAAGATAAGGAACTAACTTTTGTTATATATAAATTTATAATAAGACAGTTAGGATATATAGTTACAGCAGTACTTTTATAACTTTCGTTACTAACAAGAATATAATGAAGACATAATTATAATATGATAATAAAAAAATATTATTCTCCTACAAAATATAAAAGAAATTATGTCTACGACCTCAAGAAATTTGTAAAATGTTTTACACAATTTACTAGATACTCTAAAAATGTATAATATGTGGGAGTTTTTATCTCCAATGTGACCTTGGATTATATTTAAACCTATAAGAATTGCTCAATTTATTGCATAATGGGCATAATATTAACATCATATTATAGACAACTTACACGAGCTTACACTAAATGTTAATTATTCTTTACGCAATTTACATACTAACCTTTTTTATCTATTTGTAGTCTAAATCAATGTACACCGCAGTAACACAGTAACATACTAGCCCCATTTTAAATGCAGTGCATCTGAATGATAAGCGGTTATTGTGACCAGCCCATTGTATGTTGAAGTAAAACAATGTACTCAATCTTAGAAATTATTTATAAATAAATATAGTAATACTCCAAATAAGATTTTATAATTAACTCCTTATATGAAAAGCATAGAAAATAGGTATTCCCTTCAGCTTCAAATCTTAGAAAAACTTCGCAATAGGATTTGTCAATTAAAAACAAAAATGATATAAATCAACTTTTAAATAGCTTTGCTCGTGTAATTAACAGATCCATTTGCCTAACTTTATTAAACATAAATTTGGAAAATAAACTACAACTATTACTATGATAATTCTTTCTATATGCTTATAAAAAGCTTATTATAGGGGTGTAAGGGGTGTCGAGTAACATCTTAAGACTTGAGACACCCAAGCCAACCTCACCCGCACGTGGTGCACCCTGCTGAATAACGAACGAGGCAATGGCGAAAGCGGGGTGGTAGGGTTTTACAGCCCGACTGGATCGCAACCACCACGCGATGGATAATCTGTCTCTCGGTGGTTGCCGATGTTTTTGGATTGTACTATGCTTAACATCAGGCATACTGCAGTCACTATGTCGTGCTTCAATAAAAAAAATGCTATTTCTATAGGAATATTTAAAATAGCTTGTGATTTTTAGTTTGTCCATTACAAAAAAAATGAAGTCTTTTATCCTTATAATAACATTAGAGTATGTTTACTTGTTTACATATCTATACTCTAAAGTCATATTATAAAGGCGAAAAGATTGTTTTCTTGGACGTGTTAATCTCAGGAACTACAGTTCCGATTTGAAAATTCTTTCAGTGTTATATAGTTCATGTATCAAGCATCTATCTAAGTTATATCATTACACTAAGATCAATAGACGCACAGCACTAATGAAAATTGTTTCAAATTTGGGGTTAAACCTAGTATTTTTTTTCTCGAACTGACTACGCTATTGACCTAGCAAGGTTTTAACAGCTTCACCGGACTACCAGTTAAAGTTAGCGTTAGCCCAAAAGTGACTATTCCACGCGAACAAAGTCAAGGACAGAAGCCAGTTAATAACAGCCAAACATATGTATTTATTTATAATAATAAAATTACAATAATTAGAATATTGTTGTTATCCATTTCCACTTGAATTAACAATATATATAGTTTTCCTATGCATTAAAGGGAAAATATATGCACGATACATATACTTTGTAATTTTGTCATTTTGTCGTGTGTCATATTGTTTTCAAGCACCTTGTTCTATATACTTTTCCTGTTTACTAATTAAAGTATGCTATTGTTTATGAATTGCAATTCACCGACGGATGTTATACAGATGCTGTTCATTTGCATTGGTTTGCGGTGTCTGTGCAATTCAGGTTTCCGTTACGAGGTTACATTTATTTATTATGATGCCGACAGTGTTATGTCATTTTATGTTTGCATCTTGCATCTTTTATAGCCACTTTGTATATTTTTGTTCTTTTCTAACTTAGTGTTGTAATATTTTTGACATCTTGTTTGTTTGGTTAATAAATTAGGCATCAAAATTTATTAAATGCATTCTGAAGCTGTATAAAAGAAATTGCGCATTTCATTCTTAAAAATAGCGATATTTATTCTATTGTTGCTATTAAATGTTAGAAATATCTCAAAGTGTAATGTTTGGTTTGTAGTTTGAATCAATTATAATTTATGAGTATTCATTCAATCATTATTTACTGTTCATTAAGTGACCTTAAAGCCTCAAGTATGTTTGTTATTACTTACAATCGTTTTAATTGTAAACAACATTTTCTTTGTTACAAAATTTCTTAGCGTAATTAATTGCAATTACTTCAATAAAATCGTACTTACATATGTGTGAAAAATAAGACAAAAGATTATAAAAAAACACATTTTATTTCTCATAAAAACCTACAGATACAGAACTTAACTACATTGGTGTTAATTACTTTGGTATAATAACATTTTTGGTTTCACTTCACTGATTGTCCGGCAATTTCACCTTGTTTGCGCAGCTATCAGAGGTCGTATTGCGACCTCGGACTTCTTAATCACCTTCTGTTGTCCATCACAGAGAGGCAAAAGCCGTGCAGCTATACGCGGGCTTCATAGCTTCATCCCTTATTAAATAAACTGCTTGATCAAGGTTCTTCATCTTCAGAAAGGGAGGGCAGCGCTAAGTGACGGCGGAGCCTTTCTCGGCGCTGAGGCGAAACCGATTTCTGTCGCCTCAATCCTTCGGTGTGCAGAACATATGATGTCTGTTCCTCTGTTTCAAAAACTTCCTCGGATTCGTCTTCAACAAGCGCTGGCAATGATGTACAATGCGCCTTCTGCCTTCTTGGACAATCGGTAGCGACGGTATCCTTTTCACGGCGCGTCTTAGGCAACGACGGGTATACATCTGCGTAAAGCGTAGCAACGTTTTCTAGTTTCACGACCATTTTCAATATTTCACAGTACAGAGAGTTCTCAACGAATGCTCAAAGCGGAGTGTGGGGCGGCGCCGCCGCTCACGTATTTATAGTCTTGCCTGTAGCGTGATAAATTGGTTGTGTGCATTCTGCTGGCGTCACAACGGTTTCTATGTGTTAGTGACTAAGGTCTGCGTCTAATTCACGTTCCGTTGTGTGAAAAGTACTTGTAATTTATTACGCATTTATGTTTTACGTTCAGTTTTTTTTGGTACTAAAGAAAAATTTCACGTTGACGCAGATCTTTCTATTAGGTTTTCCTAGTAACGTCGATGTATGATTTCGAACAACCATGATATTCTGAAACTATTAGGAGAATTTTAATATAATTGTATTCGAAGCTTAAACTTACTTAAAGGAAAAATATTACAGGAATTCCCATGCTGAGTTTCCTTCAAGTTGCAAGCAAAGGTTACCTTTACGCTTGCCGTTAATATTGCAAACGATTTATAGAAATTATAACAACTATAGCACGTTTATGATAGAATATAAATCTAGCTTTGCCAGCGGTTTCACATGCCTATCTTATTATTTATTGTGCACAATATTTGAAATGTAGCAAAATGGATATTATATAAATATTATCCATGACCAACTATCCTAAACATAACAAATCTCAAGGTAATTGGTTGATCTGGTGGCTTTTATGATCGTGAGACAAACTGTCTCAGACTTTATCAGATATACAGACATCCAAATTTATATGTATAGATAAAAAAACGAATATATAATAGGAAATAGAAGAGAGATTTGCGCGTAAGCAAATTTATTTAATACACGCTTTTCGTTAATTATGTAGTGTTAAAATTGACATTTAACACGTTCCTTACCACGTGTAATACCAGTGGTACACGATTTAATAACAATTGAAAACGAAATAATTACATATTTATGTTATGCATGATGTAAACGGTTCGAAAAAAAATATGTGATACATTTCTGTCAAAATATCAAAAGGCCTGATGGATACAGGATATGTCAGGCAAAAAAGGTTTAACATCTAACGTGTTAACTAAATTTACAGGTTTAAAAGATGGTGGTATGTAATATGGTCGTGGTTTATTTTATCCAACCAAATTCGACCCTACATTTACCTAAATAGAACTTAGAACCCTAGGAAGGCGGAGTCAAATGCCGTGTCAGTATCACAGTAATGCTTATATTAGATCAATTATATTGCTTAAACTGAACCCAAAATTTAATTAACCTAAATATCGTCCGTTGGTGGCGTAATAGGTATTTGTAAACCCTAGGTGGGTATCACAGTCTGCACAACATTGTGTCAATGTTTGCTTTGAGCTTGACCCCTTTCATGCATTATAAAGACCGATAAGTGAGGATGCCATTTATATAGCGTGTTGTAATATTAAAGTAGGTACTTATTTATATAAACATAATATTGACTGGATAATTCTCGGTAAACAAATAGTTTATTTTAAATTATTGAATAATAAACGATACAATGACTTTATTCAGAGATTCTATTATAAGCCATTTAATGGAATTGGTAATTAGTACACAATGGTAAAAGTTGTGTAAGGTTTGACTGCGCAATCACCACTATCTGAATGTATACGGTACAATAAAGTTAAATACGTATTGAATAATTGCTTTAAAAAGGTTACGTTTTAAATGCACTGCGCTCGCTGAATGTTCGCCATCTTGCACTTTTGTGTCACTTTGGTTAGGTTAGGTTAGACTTGACTTTTGCCTTGCTGCTATGGTCCAGGCCATGGTTAAGGACCACGTCTCATGGAACGTAATACTCAATTTCTGCGTGGAAGTTATGTCGCAGAAAGAGGAAGCTGAAAGGCAACACGGGCGGAGTGCAGAGGCGCCTAACATCATCGCAGACTAGGTGGAGGCGACTTCCACCAGAGACCACCCTGAGGGAACCTCCCATGTAGGCTACGTAGGCGTGGGGGGAGAAGGATTAGGAAACCTCTGGCTCGCCTACTTACGCGATAACTAGGCAAGACCAGGGGTTAGGTGGGCATAGGGACCGAGTAGGTAGGTAGGTTTGGTTAGGATTAGGGATGGTTAGGTTAGGAGAATGGGGGGGGGAGTGGGTAGGTAACCCCTGGCTTACCAACTTACTTAGTGGGTAGGCAAGTCCAGGGGATTGGCGGGCGTAGAGTTTGAGATATGTAGGGTAGGTTAGGATCGAGGTAAGGGGGGGTGCGTAGGTTAGCGTAGCTGGAGGGGACCGCAGGGTGGCTCAGGAGAAGGAGGAGTAAACCTCAGTAAAAAATAAATCGTGGGACGGCGGCGGCGCGGCTTAGCCTCTACGCTGCCCAAACCCAGGGTGAAAGGGTCGGGGGGCCTGGATTACCATTGCACGGGTTCGGCGGGCTGGGAGGCAGTCTTGCAACCGGGCTGCCTCAGCCGGGTGCAGCGTGGGAAACACCTGCCGCCGGAGGTGTTGCGGAGCATGCTCGCGCTGTCCCGCGACACTCCCTCAGTGCGGCGTAGGTTGTCGTGGAGTTTTAGCCGGTTAGAGTCGCCGTAAGGACCCACCCCTGCGTGACTAGCAGGTAGGTAGTGGGCGGCTCAAATCGGGCTTCCCCCCGAAAGCTTGCCAGTCTATGAGGATTTTCTATCAACGTTAAAAAAAAGGTTAGACTTGCGAAAAAAGGATAACGCGAACTTGCCTTGGGCGAGCGCGGTGCATTTAGTACGAAACCTTTTTAAAGCAAGTTTTTAATAGGTCTTTAACTTTCTTGTAATAACATCGTTAGTCTCTGCTTAATTGAAATCAGACTTTGAATTGTACTGGCGTCAGTTAAGGAAAGTATGCTAAGTGGTAACTCTTATTTGCCTACAGTTTTATAAGGAAATACCAGTCTCATTGACAATAAGTTTCTAGGGCTACAAGGTAATATTACTAGTGTAATAGTCTTGACTTACTACTACCACTGCGCTAAGTGTGGTTTGAATGCTACATCTGACAATTATTCGTTCAATTCACAAATGGTTGTGTTGAGTGTATTTTTTTATATAGGAGGCAAACGAACGAGAAGATGGGTCTCCGGCGCTCTCACTGACTGAACGAAACGCAACGATGCAACCACTTCTCATCGGTGTTTCTGTGGCGAACCGACCAATTTATGCTGAAACCAGTAATTAAGCGTGGCTCTCGATAATATAACTCTCTTCCATTAACAATAACAATTATACCTATAGAATATTTTATATTAAAAGATAAGATATGCCAAATAATAACACTAGTGTTTTTCATGTTTATCTGCTCCCTAGAATGAAATGAAACGCGAGCTTATGTTTTGCGCATTCAATAAACTTGTGCATGAATTTACCACGTGAAGCGATAAGATTCGTTTATTTGTGTACCCGTTTGGGGAACGTCACCGAAAAACAATAGTACATTACTTGATAGTACAGTGAGGTCACGCGATATTAGTAAAAGTGGTGAAAAATATTTTTATATCGTTTATCGTAAACCTATCAGAGTTAGCTCCCATAATAAACAAATAACACCACCAATTTTATATAGTTATAGATTCAATTATCACAGGATTATGAATAAAATATAGAATTCGCTATATGACAGACCAAAATCCCGTCAAAAACTCGTCCGAAGATTATAGACCGGCGATGAAAAATAATAATAAATTCGTCCAATAGGACAGGTGAAGGAATTAATCCATACTGCCAATTCTGAAGTTATCAATATATGTGGTTCTTTTATATTCTGTAGTGAGTTTTATTTTATTATAATTAATATAGAAATATTAATTACGTAAATTTCCAAGCATCTTTTTTATCTTAATTTTCAAGTCGTTTTTTTTGCCAATTCTGAAGTTGTCAATACGGATAGTTCTTATGTATTCTTTAGTCTGTTTTCTTCTAAGTTCAAGTTAATGTAAAGGCTTAAGCGCCAAATCTTCTATATAATATTTCAGACATCTTTTATACACTTAATTTTCGAATAATCATTTACAATAATGTTCTGATATGTCCATGTGTTGTCAGGATATCAGGATAAGTAAGGAGATCGATATTCAAGTGTCATGAGATTATTTTAACGTTATAACAAGACGGTGGTTCTCTTGTTACAACTTTCCTGGCAATTTTTGTGGCATCTCAGAATTTCATGGTCTGTGGTATTATTTTTCATTCACTTCACTTATGCACAATAAACTAACCAAATTACATAAAATACCACCAACTTTACACAATATAGAGTCAAGTAACACAAGATTACGAATAAAATATAAAATCCACTACATGACACACTGAAATCCCGCCAAAAACTCGACCGGAGATGAATAGACTGTCAATTTTTTTTTAAATATGTGGTAACGTAAGACTACATTATATTTTGTTAAATAGGCCTATGAATAGGTAAAGCTATTTAATAATCGTATACGGATTTAAAAAAATTCAGTAGCTAATTAAAAAACATAATCTCACAAAATGAATAAGTCTTTAATATATTACAATAATTTTCCTACGTAAAATAAAATAATTTTCGATACTATAAATAAATGAAATTCAAGTGTATGTTTGTAATGACGAAATAATAGCTTTTTACAAAATGGATATGAAACAATTTTTGGTTGGCTGTCTGCCTCTTTATTCAGCGTCCGTAAGAGTTATAGTACTGATTCTGACGAGATTTTCACTGGCAGATGTTATAAGCAGTTACTCAGGCAACTTTTGTAATAGAGGAAAAAAAAACTAACCAGATTAGGCACCACTCAGCTGCTGTTCAAGCCGAGGTCCGTTCCTTCGGCGTGGAGCCCTTGAATACGCTGCTTACGCGATACAGTGACACAAAACCTTACATCACTGCTACATCACACACATCACCTATAGACACGTACACGCCTACACGCTTACACGCTGTTTTTCATTTTCAGAGAAATAAACGTTAAAGAGTTCTACCCTTAATTTTCCTTATCCTATCCTATATAGGTTTGAGGAATTTTTCCATCACAAAATACATATAGGAGTTGTTGAGGCACGCATGTTTGGTACACATGCATGTTTCAATAACTCATATACGTATATCTAGATAGCTTAGCTTAGGTTATCTCAGATAGGTCGCGTTTTTTGCACAAAACAGGCGACAGTCCAAGCCGAGGTGTACCGTGCACCATTGAGTTAGTCGCCCAAACATCCCAAATCGGCTGAGTGCCTTTAGCGCTCGCCTCAATAGTTCGGTGAAGCTGTGAAGACAATTCCAGGCTTACAGCGATTTCATTAAAAAAAAAGGAACAAAGTTAGTGTGTATGTGTACTTAGGTACATGCGTTAAAAGTTATACTTATTTGGCGTAACAAATTAAAGATCTTTTCAAAAATTTTATCTTTCGCCTTATTTTACGTTTGTATAAAAAACGACACTAACAATGGGAAAAATGTATTTAATACATTGAAAGTTTTAATACAAACAACAAATACAAAGAAACAAAATGTTAACTATAGCTAATTTCAAGGTGTTGGTTTTTCGTGACGGTGTGCGCACGCATCGTAAAAATTTACTGGCATCATTTTTCTCTAACCCGCCAAAAGAAGGTATACCTTCAAAATAGTATTCCGTGTAAAAATAATGCTTTACACAAAGACCCAAATGCAGAAAAAGTCGCACGGATGGCTATTTAGACATTTTTACTGAACAATTCGTAACATTATAAGACAACATAGTCATAATCTAACATAGTACTTTACATATCTAAAGTTACAGTTTTATGACCATGTAAAACTGTGTGTACTTATTCATTGTATACATAATGTGTTTATATGTTACAGAGCCTTCAAAGTAAAGTAGGCCGATCAACGGTAAACAATGTGATTCATGTAATCACATCATATTTAGGTTTCGTGTGAAAAACGGTGTAAGTACGAAAACGGTGAAAATGAACCGATAAACAATAATGGTGTGTAACATGACACAGTTACTAATCATAGTACTTATATTTCCATGCCATAATAAAATGACATCTAGGACATAACATTTTTACTAAATTATTGGTACTAAACACGATTGAAAATTAATATAATTTTTTTTTGTTTTTATGTTATAGGACGCAAACGAACAGGTTGGTCACCTGATGTTAAGTGATCACCACCATCCATAGACACTTGCAACACCAGGGACGCAAGTGCGTTGCCAGCCTGCTTTGGAGGATGGGGGGAAGAAGGGAAAATCTATCGACATATACAAAATGAGTGCGTTAATAAGACAGAAAACATCTTAGGGACATCTTTAAGAATATTGACGTTCAGTTTTTCTTTGCAAGCAATTTTATTTTTAAGGGAAGATTTGGTCTTATTTTATTCTTTACTATTGTATTAGTATTTCTCTGAATGACGCCTCTCTCTGTGCGTCCACCAAAACGAATGTAACTATATATGTCTAGAAAAATATGTTGTGCAGTGTTATGTATAATGAAGAGATTAACCAGATTGTTGGGGAAGGAAACGTGACGAGAGGTGGGCCTCCGGCGTACTTACTGACTGAACGAAGCGCGACAATTCAAGTACTGTTCCTTCACGTCGGTTTTCTGTGAGAGGGTGGTAGTACCCCGGGCGAGCCGACCCATTGATACTGAAGCCATTAATAGCTTCAGTGTGGCTCTACCACGTACTAATCAATGTTATTTTATTTAAACATTAAATTCAAGGCATATTCTATCGTGTTTATTATGACTATTTAAGAATTTATTTCCATATTGCCTCTAAATGGTGTCAATACTTCTAATATGTTTAATGTATAGTTTTCATACATTTGTTACATGTATTACATAAATACATGTATTCGATACTTATGTCTGAAATTAGCTATATTTTTGTAATCTATATCCAGGACAGCTGGTCCAATTCTAGTAATTTTTCATTTGATTTATTTCTTGAACTCTCAAAAAGTATTTTATGGAGAGAAAAAGTAGAAACATTGCACGGAAAAACCTAGGTTCCTTTTTCTGTAATTGTGAACTTCAAATTGGTATTAGCGACTCGAACGCATCCGTAATTACGATCATTTACCCTTTTTGAGTTGACGTATATAATTTTACCATTTTACAGTAGTTTGCATTAAAAATTTCGCTTTCTACTTAGAAAGTAGTACAAACTTTTGTACTCCGGAAAAACGATCAGTTTCTATGGAGTAGCATAGTAAAATGTGCCATATGTATTTACAAAGAAGGTAGGCTAAGAAAAAATAATCATATTAAGCCGAAACGAATTTTGCGGGCAACTAATAATATTAATAAAACTATATAGACAAAAAAAGATAAATCCTATCGAGTTCCGTGTGGCCTTTTCTCTATTATTGAATTTTCCGAATCGAAGTGTTTTAACGTTCATAAGGGGCATACCAAGGCATAGATAAAATGTTTAATTAATTTTAATTTATAGAGTTACCAATAACTTAGATAAAAAATGAATTTTATAAAATAGATGTCTATATACTCGATACAATTATTAAAATTAATTGTTGATGACATGGTTTGAATCAAAAAATTTAGACACAAGAAATTTTGTATAGAAGTTCCTTACATAACGCAAATGGACGCTAAGAACAGACTTCTGAAAATGTATCCTATAAACAAAGAGTTAATAAATCAGAATGATTCCTTAAACGTCCCCGATTAAAGACACACCAAGCGTATTTAGCTGTTTATGTGCTTATTAGGTAAAAATAGATAGATTATATCGTTTCCAATGGTTCAAGCACTGTAATATATAATGTAATAATGTTTATATAATGTCTCTCCACATGTTTTACATATACTTTGTAAGAAATATTTGGTGTTCTAACAGAAATAACCTTCCCTTTTACAAAACAACAAACACTATACTAAATACATAGGAACTGCGGTAATTCAATTGTTGATCACCATTGAGAAAATCTTTTGTACAATGAAACAATAGGTTTCTGTCTAGTCCGGAGATGGTGTAAAGGTCGTATACTATTTATGCTTAAAATTTATATTTATGCTTAAAAAAGGCTATTTAGTGTTCAAGGATGATGCAATCTCTACCATCCATTGTAGTAGTAATACTGTCATACATATTTTTGGCCGAAAACAGCAGGGTTTGCTCTATTTTGATTCGAAGGGAGTGTTCTTAATAACACATATTGGTACTGGAGCCATTTCAATTATAAAGATAACCTACTATGGACAATCTAAATTTACGTCCATTTAAAGTTTGTTAATCAAAGCTGACAGTGACCATAAATTAAGGATTGTATTCTTGTGTAAAAAGCAAGCGAGTAACTAATACGCTGTTGTTCAAAGAAGATAGAGTGTACCTACCTTATTTGCAGTACTGACTTTTATATAAGTTTGAAATTAGGAGAAAAGATACGTCTAATAGCATTTTGATCTATGAGATTCTGTTATCAAGTTACATTTAATCCAATGACGAATTAAATATATCTAGTTCGCTAAAGATGAAGACTTTTCTCTGATTTGTGTTTTAGTTAGATACAACCCTGTTTCTTATGGCATCAGTATGTGTATTCTTCGGTGTATTGATACTCGGGGCAGATGGAGTGCCAGAAGCAGATGCCGTGTCAATCGGCAGTCCAATAAGGTGTATAAAGGCACCATGGTGTTTTAGTCCGTGCAACTTATATATCCATCTCCAACTGCCCGACAGGATGGGTATCTGTTAGGGATCTCCCCATGCAAAAACAAGGTGTATTGATATTTAAAAAATACCTATAACAAGATATTTTTAACATAAAAAAAAAACCATTTAAAAAAATCTACTTTATAAAAATCCACTATAATATCTTTAATAGTCAAATAGGTCCTTACCTTTAAGCTTACATTATCATAAAGTTACCAACATATCATAATATACATCCTCTATTCGATTTTGGGGAATAGGGTGTATCTTCAAATTTCAAGGTCAAATGTTACTGAAATTAAAATACTACCGCCTTGAAAATATTTTTTTCCAATTAAATAAAGAATTTTCCAAGTTAATTTATAAAGACGGAATTCTGAGGTAGCAAACTTTTATAAAATACTTTCTTGAAGTCAATTAAAAATTCTATTGTTTGTCCCGTTTTAACAAGTTTATGTATAAAAAAAAACCAATGACGTCATCTCTGTAAATGTTATTTACCAAGCGCGACGTTGCAATTTTCTTTATAGCGTCATAAAAGAATAAAAAGTCGTTCCTACGTATTACGTATTAACCATTATCTCATGCGAATTGATATACAATTAAGTATTATCATAAGGAAAACCCACTATTCTCACAATATTGAATATCCTGATTTAAGGCATCTTTTTTCCATGTTATTGCGACTTTGTAATAGTTTAATTCTATAGACAATTACGAACATTGCCGGGAAAGTTTACAATACAACATTATATTTATGGAATAACTGGATATCTGCACGCTTCTTTGGACATTGAAAAGTGGAAAAAGGTTATTCTAATCCAAAAATAAGTAGCACAGAACTAACTACCAAAAATTCCGTAGCGAATTTTTATAGGCCTATACCGATACGTTCATTAATTCTGACTTGATTGAGTCTCAAAGGAACTGTATTTTCACTATACATATAGGGTGGTAGAGCCACGTTGAAGCTATTATTTGTTTCATCATGAATGGGTCGGCTCGCCCGAGGTACTACCATCCAACCCACAGAAAGCCGACGTGAAGAAATAGTGCTTGAATTTTTGCATTTCGTTCGGTCTATATGAGCGCGGAAGGCACCTCTCCCATTCCGTTCCCCCCACACATACAGACTGGCACCACAAAACACTCGGTGTTGCTAGTGTCTATGGATGGCGGTGATCACTTAACATGAGGTGACCTGCCTGTACGTTTGCATCCTATGATTAAAAGATAAACAAGAAGGTTCTTTACTAATTGTAAATTGCTACACATATATTGATCACATCTTTATCAAACTTCATATATTTTGCTTTCTTTTTTATAATTTTGCTTTAATTATTTATTCACAGCTTTCTATCATTACTTACCAACTCAGAGTCAAAGGAAAAAGGTTCGCCTATAACCAGTTGTGAATAAAACGTTTCTTAGTTTTGTGATGAGCCATATTATGAATAACAACAGACACGTTATAGTTTTGCGTCATTTCAAAGCGTTTCGATTCTGACGAATTCTCACACTTTTACGTCAAATTCTTTTAAATTAGTGGCGGTTACCTCAAGTGTACATTCATATTTTCTTACGATGCGTCAACAAGGAATTTGGTTTAAAAAACATTATTTAAGTCAATACAACCTACAGGGATGTATAATAATCAACCCCTATAGGAACGTAGTCCTAAACGGAGTTTAAATAGCTACATCTAAGAATGTAATACAGATCTTACATGGAACACCCAGTGTATTGGTCTATATTACCAAGAATTGGGAACAATAATAACGTTAACAGACTGGTTTAGCGGACACAAATATGGCAATAGCATCTCTGCATAACAACTTTGAACAGGTTCTCCCATACCAAAAGAAAATAACCGAAATATCATCAAAGTAATTTCCTATTTACCTGAGTTAAATATGCGACTATTTTCTAATATTGACTTCAATATTTAGCATATATTAATTTGTGTTTTCTTAAGCTTGTGAAACAGCAGTGGAAAGTATTAAAGGTGCATATAACAAGCATTTAACTGTCGTAAGTTAAACACAAATAAGGAAAACCCTAGGAGAGTACCGTATACTGAGGCTATATTTAAATACGTATTGAATACGTGCTTTAAAGTTTGGGTATTTTTGTATTAGATGCACCGCGCTCGTCGACCGCTGCTGAGGCAAGTTCGCGTTATCTTTTTTCGAAAGTCCAACGTAACCTAACCAAAGCGAGATAAAAAAAAATGTAGAACGATTGGCGGGCGCGGTGCATTTAATACGAAAATACCCGAACTTTTTTAAAGCAAGTATTCAATTCGCATTTAACTTTTTTGTAATAACACCATTAGAATTTAATTACCATTATTAAATGTTGATAAATGAGGTTGTTATTAACTCGACTCATAATCGGGCCCTCGTCGCTTTCTTATGAGCCAATATAATGAAAGTACGAAATCAATACAATTGCGTAATTAATTCATCGGTTATTTTCCACGGGCTGCTATCATAAAACTTACTGAATAAACGTAATACGTCAAGATAGCAACGCGTGCTCTGTCCGATATGTCCATTTTCGTTTTTATCAAGTAAACATTTATATTGTATAGGTTAAGGTGGTCGGAAGTACGTTAAAGCTATATAATTATGGTTACATCTCGTGTAATACGAAAACAGTCCTAGATGCTTCATTTTTAACAACAATTTGTTTTTAATACTCCAACAACATACCAATTATTCTATATACTAAATAGATTCTCTGAAAACTTGTACCCTTAACTTCAATTCTAACTACTTTTTTCATTTAGTTTTTTTCCGTTCCGTTCTATTTAAAATACACAGGAAATTTAGGTTTTTTTTTCAATTTCTAATAACTTGACGCCATTTAGTACTATTGTAATAGATTCTTTGAAAGTACTTACCGTTGGTTTACGTCAATTTATGTATTTTGGTATATATCGTACACGTCACCAAAATCAGATTTCTAGTAAATAGTTGATTTTCGCATTTACAGATGAAACGGTCAAAATAACAGGCAAAGCCAAGACAGTAATTAAAAAGAATCTAACGAAACGGTTTTATGTGTGAAAATAATACGATTTATAAATGAAAATACATACAGCATTATTAAGATTATTTGCCAAATATTGATACCAAAAACAATTATGATAATCCTCGAGCCTAAACAGGTAGGCATAGGTGGGACATGTGAGTCTGACGAAGACGAATCTTGAAGCAATACTCTCTAAAAACACCCACGATGCTTCCACAAAGCACCTTCCGTGTCAACAATCGGGAACTGCAGAATGCTCATGCATTTATTTCGCTCTTCGACGGGTCACATTTAATTCAAGCCCAACCTTAACTTGACTAATATTATTATAGAAAATATCTCTTTAGGTGATATAGCTACGCTGACGATATTATTGGTTTCAGCACAAATGAGTCGGCTCGCCCGGCGTAGTACCATCCTCTCACAGAAACACTGACATGAAGTAACAGTGCTTGCATTGCTGCGTTTCGTTCGGTCAGTGAGAGCACTGGAGGACTACCTCTCCTCCCCCTTCCTCTTTTCCTCTTACTCCCTTCCTCCAAACACAAGCTGGCAATGCACTCGTTCGGTCAGTGAGAATGCCGGAAGCCCACCTCCCTTCCTCCCTTCCTCCCTACCCCTTCATTTCCTTCCCTTCTCCTCCCCCTCACCCATATACAGGTTGGCAACGCATTTGTGACTCCCCTGGTGTTGCTAGTGTCTATAGACGGCAGTGATCACTTAACGTAAGGCGACTCACTTGGTTCGTTTGCCTCCTATGATATAAAAGAATATATCGTTTCAGCAGGAATTGCCTAAAACTATATAATGCATGTCTCCACCACTCGTACCACACATGGCTGTATAGTGGTTATTTATCAGTTCCAGCGTACAAGACTTATTACAAGATTGTTAAACCTTGTCCCTAGTAATATAATCAACTATATACTGTGAAGACTTCTTAATTAGTCTGTGATAAGTGAGCGTAATAATAACAACGCAAAAAACTGTTGACATAATATAATACCTACATATTTATTTTTATTCTGTTAATGACTTCGTAAGTGATAATTTAATTGTCTAGACGTGAGGCACACTTAGTTTTACGGCTTCCAGCTTAACACTTAATTGCATAGTTCTTGTGCATTGCAGATACGATTTCTATGAAATTGATATTCCATACATTCGTCTACATTAAATTACAAAATCGAGCTTAAAACAATACAATGTAGCTTAGCACCGTGTATTAATGAACTGTAATAAAATTAGTACCTAACATTACAATCAATGAGAGTACACATATGCCGAATTCGATTGTGATTGATCAAACAATATTAAGATTTATTAGTGTCTAATATACTAACGTCTAAATATGTACATTTCTACAAAGACTAACACCTGCCCGCGACTTCCTTCGCGTAGTAATAGCTATTCTGGGCTAACGCAAACACGCAGCAGAAGCTCTTAAAAAATCCTGTTTTTGAAATATTTTTCATCTGTGCTCCGCTCCTATTGACCTTACCATGATGATATATAGCCTATAACCATTCTCGATGAATGAGCTATATAACACTTAAAGAATTATTCAAATCGGACCAGTAGTTCCTGAGATTACCCCCTACAACGTCACAACATCACAAACTCACAAACTTTACCTCTTTATAATATTAGTATAGATTGTCAAGAAATAACTGAACTACCAATTTTTTATGCGTGAAATATGAATTTTTCTACAATTATATATGAGTTGAATTCAGAAGTAAATTATAGTTTTTTAGAATAAATTAAAATTAATGTATTGTATCAGTATACTAATATAAAATAGATCATAATGGCTGACACGGGTGTATTAAAGATGAAAATACCACCAAATCCTACCTTTCAACACAATTATATAGTGAAACTAGCGGGCTCACCGGACGTTGCCCAGTCCTGATAATAAAAAAAAAAACCTCACAAATTATATACCAAAACTTTCCTCATGAATCACTTTATCTAATGGAGAAAATATTTTTTTTTTTTTGAAATCTCTACGCTATTGACCCAGCAAGGTCTTAACAGCTTCACCGGACTACTAAGGCGAGCGCTTAAGGTACTCAGCCGATTTTATTTTGGCAACCAGCTCAAGGGTGCACGGCACACCTCGGCTTGACCGTTGCCTGTTGCATGCAAAATCGCGACCTATCTTAGCTAACCTAACTAACTATTCATATATGTATGAGTTGTTGAAACGTATATGTGTACCAAGCATACACGCCTCAACAACTCCTCCATATATTTATTATCGGAAAATTAAGAGTTTTTCAGTTCGATGAGGGAAAAAAGTAAACCCTTCCACTTTCATGTGTAAGCGTGTAGGCGTACACGTATGTGGGGGTGATCGTGTAGTGTTGTAGCAGTGATGTATATTTGTGTGTCACCGTATCGCGCAAGCAACGCACTCAACGGCTCCTTACCGAGGGATCGAACCTAGGCTTGAGCCACTGCCGTGGGAGGCCTAATCGGTATGGTGAAAATCTCATTATAATCCGTGTAGTAATTTTTAAGTTTGTCGCTAACAGACAGATAGACAGACAAATAGTTTGGCAGCCTTTATGAAATAATGTGATTACATACGTTCGGTAATTACTTTTACTATTTAAATAGATGAACTGACCCTTGCGAATTATAGCGTGATTATATGCTATTTCGATCATGTCAATCTACTGCAATGGATTTACTTGGAAATTCGTGTTTTCAAAGTAATATTCAGTTCTCGGTAACTCTTTGGCTCTCGGCCAAGTGGATAATTTTGATGACATGAAAATATACGTAAGTCGCTTTTCTTCGTAGGATACTTATTGATTTTTTATTTTCTGGAAACCGGGACTTTATGTTTTGCACACATATTTTCGTGTAAACAGAAAATCCGGGTATTTTTTTTAAATAAAATATTTTCTCGGAAACAAAACTAGGATAATGTACATAAATAAGAAATTACAGTAGATATAATATGTTATTATTTCAAGTAATTTACAAATAATCTCCATATTTGAATTAGCTAGTTATATTCGTATCTAACTCTTACTATTGCGTATACACATTATATTAATATAGATCAAGAATTTCTTCATAATTAATATGACACATATGGAACAAAAAAGTTTTTAATATTACGAATTACAATCAATGATAGTATAGCTAAAAAGCTTTCAGTTAACATTGATTACAATGCATTTACTTTAAGAGCGAGCGTCATAACTGGGATTCGGAATTCTGAATTTCAGATGTTACATGTAATAATAATATGATGAAAAAGTTGTGGTTAAGTTATTCCTAAGTTGTACTGAGTTTTACTGGTAGATTTCACTGGCTATAAAAAATATTTAAAAAAATATATATTTGACGTTGGTGAGTCGTTATTAAAAAAGAAATCAAAATTATTTTTACGTAACGTTATTTTTTTTCTGAAAAACAATATTTACTCATACAAGTTATCGTCAAACATATAGCAAACTAATAATAAAAAAGTTTTCAAGTCTAAAAGTTGACATAGTAAAATTGTTAGTAATTCTCTTGAAAAATTATTCTAGTATAATTCTATAACTACTACATTATTTCCTTCTTTATTAAGTAAAGTTAAGCGGTAAATCAACCAAGAAAATCATCAGAAATTATTTCTGACAGACATGCATTATAGTGTCCTTCTTTTAACTTTATTTTTGGCAATTAATATTTTAGATTATTACTGCCATTGTCGCATAGTCAATAATATTACAAGCCTCGTGCGATCACTTCGATATTGCGTCGTGCGAGCAATATTCTAACAAGATGGTGGATCCCTTGTCAGAACTTTCCATGGAGTTTTTGTGGCATCTCAGAATTTCATGCTCTGTGGTATTATTTTCCCTTCACTTCACTTATGCACAATAAACTAACTACATTACGTAAAACTCCACCAAATTTACAAAATATAGAGTCCAACACAAGATTATGAATAAAATATAAAATCCACTACATGACAGACTAAAATCCCGCCAATAACTCAGCGTCATTTTATATGCCACTAGCTGTTACCCGCGGCTCCGCACGCGTTTTTTTGAATGTATTAATTAAATTTAAAATTGTAATTACATGTGTAAATAACAATAATACTCTTTCAAAAATATTTGTAAGTATGACACGCACATCATCTACAGTAACAGGTAACATTTACATTATATATGTGAATACTAATAGTGTATCGAATGGGATGGGATTTATCATAAACCACATAGCTGGAACTTTACAATTTATGTATCACCCTCAGTGCTCACTTACACTATATAAGAAAGTAATGAAAATATTAAGCTATACATTATCGAAAAATATGTGTTCAATCTTTTATTATATAGATATAATATCGGGTATCGTCTGCTGAACTCGCTAGCTTAAAATAAAACAGCTAATTAGTTATTTGCCCGTAAAATTCCCGTTCAAATATTACTTGTAGTCCGTTGAAGCTGTCAAGCTTGCTAGGTCAATAGCGTAGTCATTTCTAAGAAAACAAAACCGTTCATATAGGTCCAGCTGTTTCGGAGATCACCCGGAATAAATAAACAAACAGATATATCGACAGAATTAAAAAAAATGTCGATATTTGTAGCACCGCAGATATATGTATTCATCAAAAAGTATTTATTTGAATATTATATACACACGCTTTATTCTTATAATACGTAATATATCACAAACTAAATATTGGGAACAAAACTAACGTAGAATAAACTTTTTGAGGAGTTTTTGACGGGATTTCAGTCTGTTATGTAGGGATTTTATATTTTATTCATAATTTTGAGTTATTTGACTCTATATTGTGTTAAATTGGCGGCGTTTTATGTAATATAGTTTGTTTATTATGCTAAGTTAAATAAATGAAAAATAATACCACGGAGCATGTATTCTGGGGTCTTGAAAATTAAGAAGATAAAAATTTACGAAATATTATATAGAAGATTTGGCGCTTATATATAGAGAATACATAAGAACTACCTATACTGACAATTTCAGAATTGGCAGTATGGATTAATTCCTTCGCCTGTATTGTGATGGATGAATATTATTACTACAAACCTTTTAGAATAGCAGCACAAAATAGACTTTAAAAATGTTTGCGATAGCAACGCACTACTTATAATCAAAAATTGGAATTAAAAATAACCTAGAATAAACTTTTGAACAGGAATACAAAATAAACCCTAATAATATTTCCGATAGAATGTTATCATGTTACCCTGGCAATGCATATAATACTGACACTGACACGCAGCGGATGCTCTAAAAATAGCCCGATTTTGAGACATTATTCATTAGTGCTCCGCTCCTATTGGTTTTAACGTGATGATATGTAGCCATCCTCGATAAATGAGCTATCTAACACTGAAAGAAACTTTCAAATCGGACCGGTAGTTCCTGAGATTAGCGCGTTCAACCAAACAAACAAACAAACAAACTCTTTAGCTTTATAATATTAGTATAGATATACCTCGGTGAAACCTTTCAGCAGGTTCTTCTGATACCGCAACAATATTATCGTAGAAAAATCTAAATACAAAAACTTGATTTTCAGAGACTTGTTACATTTTAAAAATCTAGAAGCAAAAAGAAGTTCTTTAATGGAGTCTTGGTAATTGCCAGTTTTTTTTACTGGCGTAAAAACCACCACACGCTTTTACAAAAGCAATTCATGAAGTTTTTTATTTCAATTTCGTATTTAAAGTCATGCTATAATATAATCCAATAATGAGCTCTCGTATTAGCGAATCTATGAAAATTTCCCGTCACAGATTCTGGGAAATCTCACCTTAAGGATTTTTTGTTCACAGCTTTAACAAAGTTTTTCGCGGATCCGAATTTAATAAGAAGTGTTGGCGGAAACAAATTTAAAGAATTATCAGATGTATTTTTCAACCTATATATTAAAAAGAGGATTTCATTGCAGATCAATGTTGTTAATTATATGTTGTGATACATATGTCACTCTCTAAATATATGATTTTATTAAAATTCTAATAAAAAATTGATTTTTATTGAACATACAAAGTTTATAGCGTTATTTAAACATATATTACGGGCGACAATTTGTCTTTTTATTTGAAACGCATTGACGTAACTACCAAAAAGGACGCTACCATTCATTATATTTAGTTCTAACACAAACCTACGTATAATACAAACGAATGAACGAAGTGATTCATTGTATCTCATTCAATTACGCATTGCGGATTATGAATCATTCGCAACGAGATCATGTAGACAACGTGAAATTATTTAAAAATACATCAATCTGGAACGAGTTCTTTGAATTGTACAATGTTTTCAGACTTTTGTTAGACTTACTAATAATAATACTTGGCTGGGTTCCGTTGTGATATTTGAGTATATGCATATATAAATAAATATTGATATTGTACGTCTCAGATTGGTAACCGATCACTGTAAAAATTAGAAAACTTTACTTAATGTTTTTTCTGTTATATATACTAACTTTATATTAAATATGAAAATGTAAATTTGTTTATTTCACAGACAGAAAATAAAATTGGGTACTTTATATTCAAAAGAAAAGGACTGCTAATGAGAGATAAGTTAATTCTACATTAAGCGCAAGCGAAACCGAAGACTAAAGCTAGCTTTACTGTACTTCGCTACTAAGTAGTTTAATAAAATGGTTAGTTTGTAAAAATATGTGTGATGAAAAGATAAACCCGATCGAGTTTCTTATCAGTTCTTCTGAATGACTGGGTTTTTTTTTTACGAACCGGTGATAGTTTTGACGTTCATAAAAGTCTTTTCATGGCCTACATGAGTAAAGTTTTTTGAGTTTTGACTAACTTAACAATTTATAACCTCAAGTGTTTTTTTTTTTTTTGACAATTTACTGTGATCCTGTAGTACCTAACTACTTTTAAAACAAGACACTGGCAGATGCGTCAGTCACGCCTTGCCATAAATGAGAAAAAAAAACCTCAAGTGATAATAACAACGGACATAAAACGCATGAGTAGTCGCGTGCACTGCTAGTTTTTTTATAAAAATAGCTTTCTACGCAATTTTATGTACCGTTTTCTCTAATAAAAGATAATATTTATGACTCTTTATCCGTACGCGTTTTGTTACAATAAGTTATTATATTTTATTCATTGTTGTTTATGTTTTAATTGATAACTGTAAACACCATATATCTACTTGACATGTTGTATTTTTATATAGAGCTTAGTATTGATAAAACATAATCGAAGTTATTATATCTAAAGACTTGAAATTAAAATTGCCAACGTAATTATAATCGAATGTTTTATAATCTTATTTATATTATATCTTCTATTTATATTTTTTAACATATATACATACAATGATAGTGATCAGTCGTTGTGCGTGTTACTAATAAACAACTGAGCAGATTTCAAATTTTTTTTCTCTTCTTAGATACATAGCCCTTATCTAAAAAAGAAACTACATTTAATATACCTAGTCTAACTATTGGTTCTGTTACAAATGAATTTTTTTTTTATGTTAATATTAGTCTCACGAAAAAAGTAAAGAACTATTCTATTCGATATAGCCACCTTTGGCTGGCTTTATATATATGCCTTTAATCTGTTTGGCCACGATTTTCACGAAATCCATTACGCACTGTTTCCAATTGAAATTTCGCCACTGCTTGCTTCAAAGATTTTTTCAGAGACTCAAAAGCCCCATGTCATTTAGAGCAGGCCATGTCCTCTAAAACTGACCATAATTTGAAGTCTAAAGGTGTGGTCTAGATGAGGTCCAGTCTTCAGCTCTCATAAAGTCCGGAACATTGGTTTCAAGCCAGGCTTTAATTGTTCGTGTCTTGTTACCAGGTGCAGAATCCTGCTAGAAAGGCCCGGTATATTTTTAAAAATTGTATTGCTGAGTGGTTTCGCAACATGATCCAAGACTGTATCTTGATACACTTTGGCTGAAGTTTTCACTCTTTTTTCACAAAAAATGTAGTTTTGTGACTCCTTGATAAGACACGCCCCACTAAACCATCACTGACACAGGATGATGACCACGTTGCACTTCTTTAGAACTCTGAGCGTACACGTAATCATTTTGCTTATTGTAGAGTTCTTCAATCGTAAAATTTTTTCATCAGTAAAGAGGATATATCTGTGCTTTTCACCCGCGAATCGCGCCAGAAGGTGTTTTGATCGATCCACTCTCTTTAATTGTTAAGATTGGTTTAGGGCATGTCCCGTATATCGACGATAAGCACCGAGCTTCAGGTCTTGTTTTATAATACGTGACAGAATCATAGCGAGAATCTTCTCACGATAAGATTTTTTAATTCCTAATGGGGTTTCGACAAATTATGTTTTTTTTTCGAAATGACTACGCTATTAACCCAGCAAAGTCTTAACAGCTTCACCGGACTACACGAATTGTGGCTTTAACAGCATTAGCAGCCTTTGTAGCTCTAACAGCACGTGGCCGCCCTGATCTTTTCTGGTCGTCGATAGAGGATGTGTTGTTGTATCTGTTGGCAGTATCATATACGAACATACGGCTGATACCAAGCTTTTTTACTACTTTACTGCCACGCTTTTTTTACTACCAAGCAATTGTCTGGAATATGACCGAATGTTCCATACCCACTTTATGCAAGGCGATCACTGCAATCCTATTTTCTTTAACACCCCATTCCATAATGTAATTTGATAATGAACACGAAAAAATATGTCAAATTGCGTAAAATCGAAACAAGTTTTTGAAATAATATACGTATTCCAAATTCAAAATAATTAAAAAGTTGAAAAGAAGGAAAGTTTTTATGTAACACTATTTATCGCCAGACTAGTTAGATATTAAAGTTCTAAGAAACTACGATTTTATAAGCACTAAGCATTCACGATGTAAGGTTTTTGAGTAATGCTTATGTTTTTTACTCTCTACACAAAGTATATTGTTAAGATAGTAAACGACGTAGATGAAGTCGCCGATATTAGCTAGTTAATGTGACTTAAATAAAAAACTAATGTGAAATTTGAAAATATACAAAACCCTTCTAAAAAAAGTCGAGACAGTCATAAGAACTTCTGACAGGCGTGAACACTCAAACAATGAAATAAGTGTTATCTCTTTTGAATTTTCATATTAATCATAGTATGAACTAGCCTCTGCCCGCTACTTCGTTGCGTTTAACTACTTTGGGCTAACGCTAATACGCAGCGGAAGCTCTCAAGAGAAAAAAAGCCCGATTTTGAAACAATTCTCATTGGTTCTCCGCTTCTATAGGTCCTTAATATATAGATATAGCTTATAACGTTCCTCGATAGATGACCTATATAACACTGACAGAATTTTTCAAATCGGACCAGTAGTTCCTTAGACTACTCCCTACAACGTCACAAACTCATAAACTTTACTTCTTTATAATATTAGTATAGATATACATATATTTAAATTTCAGTGTTTGTTTACTGAAATTATTATAGTTACTGTGGTTTTCATATCTATTAGTACTCGGAGCAATAATTATATATCTACATTTTTATAGTTAATGTATTTTAAAACACGCATTTTCACAAATAGATTGTACCATTAATCGTTAATGGATAAATGCTTTGTTACAACCACGTGCTACCGGTCACGGCCCTGTCTAGGGTTGCTATCTGTATTTTATATGTATAAAATACGTTATTATAGACGATAAGGTGGTAGAGCCTCGCTGAAACTATGACTGGTTTCAGCTTAAAATGGTCGGCTCACCCGGGGTAGTACCACCCTCTCACAGAAACGCCGACGTGAAATAACAGTGCTCGCATTGTTGTGTTTCGTTCAGTTAGTGAGAGCGCTGGAGGCCCACCTCCCTTCCTGTTACCTTCTTTCCCTTTCATTCCCCTCCCCCTCTCCCATATACAGGCTGGCAACGCACTTGCGACTTCCCTGATGTCGCTAGTGTCTATGGACGGTGGTGATCACTTAATATCACATGACCCACCAGTTCGTTTGCCTCCTTTGATATAAAAAAAGGTCCGGGCCTAGGGGCGGCCAATCGTGACAAAAAATTCACTGAAAGGGGATGTCTGGTACTTCATACATGCCCTGGGGCGACCAAGACTGCAAATCCGCCACTGCATCGATGTCATGCCGGCCTGCATGCTTCTCAACAACTAGATATATATTACTTGCTCCCGAACCCCGACAGAGTAATTAAGAATCACTGTGATATGTTTTATCTTAATATGTATGATGGTTGCAAGGCAATCCAGTCAAGGTCCTTGATACTCCGTTTTTTTAGTAGGTTCATACTATATGGTCTAGATGAATCTGTAAGTTACTACGACTTATTTTGTTACTAGTGTATCTAACATAAAATACGTTGGCACTTATGGGGAAGGGAGGATGTCGTTTACTTTTTTTTTAATACAGAGTATAATCCTACATAGGATACTCTCACACTACCGGGCAATTGCGTGAAGATTATGTCGGACTCCTACCGACTAAAAACCCCTAAGCCATTTTGCGCTTATGTGGACAAGGATTTCGTGTTCACGATGAGTCTGCTTCGCAAAGAGAGTGTCGCTGTGACAAAGGGTTGGAAGGTGTAGGTGGTAGAGCCACGCTGAAGCTAATACAGGTTTCAGCATGAATGGGTTGGTTCGCTCGGAGTAATGCCGCCCTTTCACAGGAAACCGACGTGAAGTAACAATGCTTGCATTGTTGCGTTTTGTTAGGTCGGTGAGAGCGCCGAACACCCACCTCCCTTTCCCCTTCCCCCTTTCCCTCTCTCTAACACTCCCCTCCTTCTACATCATACACAGGCTGGCAACGCACTTGCGACTCTCCTGGTGTTGCTAGTGTCTATGGACGATGGTGATTACTTAACATCAGATGACCCACCTGCTTGTTTGAGCCTCCATTGAAAAAAAAGCCTTACGCGACAATTACAGTTTCTCAAACAATTTTGTAAATATTTCTCTTAATTTTTTTAATTTATTATTTTTTTGTTACTATCGCGAGTCATTCGTTTCATATTTGTAAATATATAAATCCATAAATGTATTTTACGTATAGATATATTTCTCGATGTATGGGAGGTGGGTTCTTTGGTTACACGACATTGATAGGAGGGATCGCAAAAAATGTTCCATAGTATAACGAAAAAGAGAGGAGATACATGTAGCTACCGAGTATGTCCATCCTCTTTGGTAGACAAGCAGAAACTTTTGAAATATTGTAATTAGAATATTGTTCAAACAATTGAACAAACAAATGAAGTATCGCGTGCCTGTACAAATACCATATATGGTCATATAAATAAACAGTCTATCTTACGCACTCCGAGTATTATTACGCTATCGGTGTCAGTCTAGATTTCTATAATAATGAGCTCGAAGCTCCTTCATACATAAATAGGTAAAATTAAAAATGTTGACTTAAAAGATTAAAAAAGTTATTCGTATTTTTACAACAGAATTAATACATTCAGCAATAGATTATGTAGCAGATGGTAGATATTAAAAGTTAATAAAAAGTCATAATAAAGCATTTTTATCATTCAATGAAGTTAAATATTCACTCATACAATATAAAATTTAATATAAAATGGACAAGATCTATTTACTCTCCAGTATCCAGTCATATATTGTGTTTATGTTATTAAATAATGTGGCAGCCCTAGTCCTGTCTAATCTTTCTACCACACTCAACTTTGAACATAACACCTGCAATTAGACCACAATTATCTTCAACGATTAACTGGTGAAAGGTTCTCACAAATTAACTCAGATAGTGTTCGCTTAAATATATCCAACACACGTGTCGGTTTACACATAAGCAAAACTATCTCAACG
Source organism: Antheraea mylitta (assembly GCA_014332785.1). Classification (NCBI taxonomy): domain Eukaryota; kingdom Metazoa; phylum Arthropoda; class Insecta; order Lepidoptera; family Saturniidae; genus Antheraea; species Antheraea mylitta. The sequence goes on from JACEII010000016.1 coordinate 4,909,099, forward strand.
TTAATGAGAACTCGTTAACTGAATCTAAGACTCGACTGTGTAACGTACACGTGCTAATGCACACGGAAGCTGAGAATATGATACAGTAACTAGCCTTGGAAGAAGCCTATTGATTTCAAGCTGTGAAGTAATATCGTTTAATATTGATACGTTGGTAAAAACTGTAGTCATTAAACTCCGATGAAAGTTTGAGCGAGTTAAATATAAAATGATTGTATGCATGCTGTTGTTTTGATCCGCGTTATGACGCGTGGGATTTCTGTGCGGAACGGGATTTTGTATGATAAACATGTCTGTGTTGATAATAAATGTTAAAATACATACACTACATTTGGTCGTATCATGTATCTAACATATTGTTACTCGTACAACCGTTGACAACTAACTAACCTGTATTACGTAACCTGTATGTACTGCACTACGATAAAATATTATATTCATCATATACGAGTACTGTATATGCACCATTTATAGACTAATAGACTTATAACACATTATTTTAACACTATAAGAATGTTCAAACATCGTACAATGTCGCAGTCGCAATTATTTTGCTGATAGTTTACAGTTGTCACTTCGTTTTCGCTCCAATTAGAATTGAATGAACTGTGGGCGTACAATTGAATATCGCTTACACCCGTTTTAAAATAAGTTCAAGAGATAACTAATCGTTTACTTTATATTCAATTATGTTACCATCAAATAATCAGACAAATGACCTAAAGCCACGCGAAATTAGGAGTTGAGTTTGAGCTGAGAATGAATATGCAACTTCAAGCAAAAATGTTCACTTTTATTTTTATTCTCTAACTAGCTGTGTCTACGACTCCGTCCGCGTAAATCCTCATATAAAACAGTAACGAATAAAATCATCTGAATGGATTGAATCCATTTACCTTTTTCTTACTTATATTCTCTTGTACTTAAGTTGCGTCGTCAGTAAAATTACAATAACTTTTCATAGAGAGAACCGATTTTAATGAAACTAAAACTAAATGTTACTCAAGGATGTGCTTTATGATTTTATGAGGGTCTATGAACGTAGTACTTTAGTAGTGACACGTGTTCAAACAGATAGACAAAAAAACAGATTTCTAAAAAAATAATTGTAATGTGATTTATTACTTATTCCGAGACACGTACAACAATTTTTTTCATAAAAATCTAGAATACAGAATCTAGAATTACAGACACGTAAAATTTTTTTTTTCGAACTGACTACACTATTCTCTTAGTAAGGCTTTATAACAGCTTCACTTTACTACTAAAGCGAGCGCTTGCTTAAGGCGCTCAGGCTTTTTTTTCGAACTGTCTATGCTATTGGCCTTGCAAGGCCTTTACAGCTTCACTGGACTACAAGGCACTCAGGCGTTAAATCTACATACATATTATATGTATAGATATAGATTATCAATCGCAATAATAGACGAGATGCTGCATATAATATCTATTACTGAAGTAACTGATGATTTCTTAGTGTTTTATGCCACATACACTAATTTATTTTGATCACAATTTGATCTTACGTTAAATGATCTAGTTCTTAGTGGCGGCTTTACAAGTCTGCTGCCTGTAGGCTATTCAAATTTTGCCGCCCCAAAGGACATCTACGATTTCATATCATATATCATAATCAATTATATTAATTACATTTTTTCTACCAGTAAAATGGCAACGTTATTGTGTGAATCTATATTTACCTAATTACACCACCTGTAGTCCGGTGAAGCTGTAAAGGCCTTGCAAGGTCAATAACGTAGTCAGTTCGAAAAAAAAAATTATACCACCTTTTGCTCGTAATTACAATGATTGTTTATTGTGAATTATGGTGCCGATGGCTCGCTTAATTTTAATATTATAAAAGTGGAAGCCTTTTAATTTCTGTAAGACATTAAAAAAAAAATTGCTCTAAATTACGCGGCCATAAAATCTGCCGGCCTAGTAATCTAGTCATAGTCTAAGATTGTATCAGGCCAACCCTTCAGGAATATTGTCTCATAAGTGTAGCTGCTGGAACACACCTACAGGTTTTTTTTTATGACATACTTTCGAATTAAGAATGATAGTTTGTCAGGTGGTATGGTTTTATGACAATGCTTTCATTCACAAACTCAAATTCATCGTAGGGGTACGGACCTCTGAAGCCGTATCAGTCGGCGCGGTATTCAAAATATTCACAATTTGATTTGTCATTTTTTGTCAACTATAAAAAAAAAAGGTTAAAAGATCAAAAAATAATATTACTTTTCCAATAAATGAATATTTACCGTTTCACTTATTCCAATTAACGGTTGAAGCAAACAATCGTATTTGTATTTTTGAACGTGAACCGATACCATTGTTTGTAAATTTTAACGGGCACTAACGTACATGGCACCGGTGTATTTATTTATTACGCCGAATGGGAGCAGTATACCTATTCTGTATGTAAATCGAGGAACGGTGTTAAATCTCATGAGACATTGGTATGAAAATGTAAAAATGTTACTCTTGTTCAGAATTTCATATAAAATACAGAAGAAGTACGCAGATTTTCGGAAAGGCAAATTTATATGCAGTACTTGCAGTGGAAAGAAATAAAACCCTTCCACTTTCATATGTAAGCGTGTATGCGTGCACGTGTGTGGGGGGATATGTGTAATGTTGTTGCAGTGATGTAAGATTTTGTGTGAGTGTATGGCGCGAGCAGAGCACTCAAAGGCTCCGCGCCGAGGGAACGGACCTAGGCTTGAGCCGCTGCCGAGGGGGACCTAATCTGGTGTGCGGGAGCCAAATTTACCCCCATTCCACGACGGCGTAACCATATTACGCGAGCGTGGGCGTGAACACGCTCTGTTTGGAGAGGCGGGCTAGTACTGATTGTTGGCTGCCGTTTTATTATCGGGAGGATCGGTAAAAATATGTCGCGAACGTCTTTTGTAGCGCACAGCGTTAGTTACGGTTTTATAGTTTGCGGCGGATTCCACTAACGGACTATATTTGGCCTTAACTCAGGATTGATACTTTTATATGATTGAAAGATATGTCCTTTTCTGTACCATGGACATCGGTTCAGTAGTTACAGCGTAAAAGTCCGACAAACAAATCAATACACTCACATTTGCATTACCAAGTTTATGTATGACTAGCGGCCTTGGTGGACATTGTCCCGCCCTGATAACAAAAAAACACTTTGAGAAATTATATACCTAATGAATCGCTTTATCTTCTGGTGAAAACCGCATAAAAATGCATTTAGTAGTTTTCGAGTTAATCGCAAACATGCAGACAGACGTGGCAGAGGACTTTGTTCTATAATAAGAAGTGATTTTGGTAAACCAAATTCCGAACTCTTAATCAGTTTAGATGAAATATAGCTTTAATAGTGTATGACAGCAATCGAACTAGCTATCTTCTACCATGCACAAGATCCGATCTCAATAAGTCTTCTTTGGTTTGTTGCACTTTGGGATCAAGAGAAGCTTGGAGGATAGAATGAAAGCCACGAATGCTGATGAATAATATCGGTGTTATTACAAAAACGTTATGTACATATTAAACACTTGCTTTAAAAAGGTTTCGTACTAAATGCACCGCGCTCACCCGAGGTAATTTCGCGTTATCCTTTCTTCGCAAGTCTAAGGCAACCTAATCAAAGCGAGACAAAAGAGCAAGATGGCGAGCATTCAGCGAGCGAGGTGGATTTAAAACGTAACCTTTTTAAAGCAAGTATTCAATACGTATTTAACTTTTTTTTAATAGCACCGTACATGTCTTAGTGATCGTCATCGTTTGTTTATGTCACAGTACATGCAACCAGGTACAGTCAGTTGCAGTGTTACAATAAACAAAAAAAACGTAAACATATACACCTAATCCAAATGTAAAATATATACGCAGTAATTAAATATCGGGACATATTTGTAAGAGATAAAAGACACATTTCAAGTAATAAATTACCATAATAATACGAAACCAACTGTTACAAAAATTAGGTCGATGTAGCATCATTGCGCGTTACGTTTCTACTACCTACACTTTGAATCATCGAATTGGAGTAATCATTGTTTACACAGCTTATATATATTTATGTATACGTTTTACTAAGTGAAATTCGATATAATATTAAGTACAGGTACTCATTTACAGACAATGATATCTATACTAATATTATAAAGCTGAAGAGTTTGTTTGTTAGTTTGTTTGGTTGAACGCGCTAATCTCAAGAACTACCGGTCCGATTTGAAAGTTTCTTTTAGTGTTAGATAGCTCATATATCGAGGATGGCTATAGGCTACATATCATCAGGTTAAAACCAATAGGAGCGGAGCACTAATGAAGAATGTCTCAAAATTGGGCCATTTTTAGAGCATCCGCTGCGTGTCAGTGTCAGTATTATATGCGTTGCATGGTAACATGATAACATTCAATCGGAAATATTATTAGGGTTTATTTTGTGTTCCTCTTCAAAAGTTTATTCTACGTTATTTTTAATTCCAATTTTTATTATAAGTAGTACGTTGCTATCGCAAACATTTTAAAAGTCTACTTTGTGCTGCTATTCTAAAAGGTTAGTAGTAATAATATTCGTCTATCAATACAGGCCAAGGTATTAATCCATACTGCCAATTCTGAAGTTGTCAATATAGGTAGTTCTTATGTATTCTCTACCCAGTTTTCTTCTATGTCTAAGTTAATGTAAAAGTATAAGCGCCAAATCTTCTATATGGAGTTTTTGGCGGGATTTTAGTCTGTCATGTAGTGGATTTTATATTTTATTCATAATCTTGTGTTATTTGACTATATATTGTGTAAATCTGGTGGTGTTTTACGTAATATAGTTAGTTTATTATGCATAAGTGAAGTGAATGGAAAATAATAACACGGAGCATGAAATTCTGAGATGCCACAAAAACTCCCTGGAAGATTCTAGCAAGGGATCCACCATCTTGTTAGAATATGGTTTCACACGATGCTTAACACCTGTATTAGTGAAAAACCATAAAGATTTAAGCGCCATACAAACGAAAATAGACCTTATGATGCAAAGGTTAGCAAACAGTTTGGCAGTATAAGGTTTAAAAAAATACAGGATTTATTACAAGATTTGAATAATTATAAATGACGTAATGTGAAATTCCAATTATTATGCAAAATGTATTATTACATTATTATTTAATTATTAAGAACTATTTTTTGTACTAAACCACGAAATGTCCAACTTAGCTATTGTATTTATACTTTTAGGTTAGAAAAAATATTTTACATTAAATACTGAACTAAATATACATTAAACTATTACAATATGAATATATCAAATTAAATATTGAATAATTTAGACAAATGAATATGATAACAATAGTTTTTAGCCAATTAACTTTACTATTATTCTCTCTCCTTATTTCATATAAAACTTATTTCAAGAAAATATACAATATTTTATCGATCATAAGAAAAAAAAAACGAAATATATTTTAAATTAGATATAATTTTTATGAAAATAATATCAAATACATGATAATATAACAACCATATATAATCTGAATATAATTAAATATATTATTGTGAACATAGATTTATAGACTCATATGGTACATGTACTAAATGTCTTTGCCGATGGCGGGAAATTTAATTTTTTTTTAAAAAAGCGCGCTGGGACCAATCTGTCCCAAAGCTAGTATCCAGGTTAATATTGGAATGATCACACGAAGTTTGTGATATTATTTACTACGTGACAATGGCAGTAATAATCGGAAAGATTGATTGCCAAAAATAAAGTTAAAAAAAAAATCTTCTATATAATAAATTATTTTGTTACGAATTTTTGGTTGTTTGATATATTATGTATTACAAGAATAAAGTGTGTGTATATAATATTGAAATAAATACTTTTTGATGAATACATATATCTGCGGTGCTACAAATATTAACATCTTTTTTTTAATTCTGTCGATATGTCTTTTATTTTATTTGTTCCGGGTAATCTCCGAAATGGCTGGACCTATTTGAACGGTTTTTTTTTAGAAATGACTACGCTATGGACCTAGCAAGGTCTTAACAGCTTCAACGGACTACAAGTAATATTTGAACGGGAATTTTACGGGTAATTAACTAACTAATTAGCTGTTTTATTTTGAGTGAGGGTGATACATAGATAGTAGTTTAAGGTTCCAGCTATGTGGCTTATGATAAATCCCATCCCATTCGATACACTATTAGTATTCACATATATAATGTACATGTTATCTGTTACTGTAGATGATGTGCGTGCCATACTTACAAATATTTTTGAAAGAGTATTATTGTTATTTACACATCTAATAACAATTTTAAATCTATTTAATACATTCAAAAAACGCGTGCGGAGCCGCGGGTAACAACTAGTTATAACTATAAAGCTGTAGATACGTTACCTACATGACATTTTGACAAAACAAATGCCAGGATAACGCACACATACGTAGAGTAAAATTGTAACGCCACACTATCTCAGATAAAATGTGGAAGTAAGATGGCATGTTCTCAATATCAGTGGTGAAAAAGAAATAGTTATATGTTGCTTAGGTACGGACGGATTAATGGGGCAGGTGTCTAAAATAAGCTAGCTAGCCAAGCTTTATCAAGCCACTGTCGAAGCTCTTATGACGTATCTATAGCTTTTTTGCTATAATATCATTGTTTACAGATCGAAGAAAAGTGTTTAGTAAGAAAAGAGATTATAGTTTTTTTAATCTTTCACTACAACCTCCTTTGCTTTTGATTTTGACTGACAATATTTTCTAAGATGATAAAACAGTAGATCTTGAAGTGACTATCTCTGCAGTGCAACTGTCAGAACTTGTCGAAAGATTCTCGATTTAGGGCAATTAACCAGAAGAAAATAACCCTTACAATTATGTTAGATTTTCGAACTACATATATTTTCCTTTGCTGAATTTCTTATCTCTATCTGATAATTTATATCCCAGCACTTTAACGCTGTCCTATCATTACTTATGTAAATAAAAACACATTGTATATTTTCAAAATACAAGGATTTCATCTGGGATCCATAACAAGTATGTAGCGTGCTGGCCATAAAAATTGTCTCTGGCCTTTTTGAAAACAGCGATATATTTAATGTCAGAATATACAAAATTTCCTCGACAAAAAAAAGAAGTGGATATTAAAAGTTTCGGTTGCAAAGTCAGTGTTTGATTTTATCATAATTTTACATTGAACACGCCCCAAAAAGTATATTTATATCAAAGTTTTATATTTTTTAAAACAGGGTGTGATGTGATACGATAAAGAAGTGGAATCTTTGTGTTACAGGAAAACATTTAAAATTATAAATACATCAAAAAGTCAACATCACGTGGATTTCCCAGGCGGTAACCCATCCAAATACTGACCGCGCTTCACATTGCATCGGTGATCGGATGAGAACCAATGTTTTCAACACTACTTAGCACGGTGTTTACCGCCATTTCTTTTTTTAACACAAAAAGGTCAGTGGTCAGAATTTCAAAGCCTCCAAGTAGTTTCACTTCAAGAAATATCGCAAACTTTCGCTTCCTATTTCCTTAGTATAAATTTATATTATTTATATCCGATTCTGTTCACAATAACGTTCACTAAACCTCATAATTAAAACTGTGATCATAAAAGGCTAAGTAAATGTGAAAGAAGAGAAAGTACTGGATGATATTAGAGATCGTTCAATTAATGTGCTTCAACCTAGCATAGTAACTTCGCGTGAGTATAGACAGACAGACACAATTTATTATACTTATTTCAGTTATATATAGCAAAAGATTTAATGACGTGTATCGTTATGATTTCTTATTGAAGTAAGACTTCTTTACAGACGCTTGTCTTCGGGAGTAAGCTGGTGAATGCGTGTCGAGAGCTTTACGAAAGGTGTGATCCGGCGAACGGAAGATGAGAGGGAGATATAAGTTGCTGAAGATAGCCCATTTATCGTCGATCAGTATAAAGTTCAGCACATAACAACTGAGCTACAGCTACATGACGTTTGTATGTGTAAAGCAACATGTCGACAAAGTTGCAAAAGATGTGTAAACGAAACTGTACCGTATAATATGTAACGGGTTTTAGGCTTATTATATAAAATATTTCTCAGATATCAATTGGGTATAAGTTTGAGTTTAAGTGAGAAATAGTAGATGTCGCTGCAATCGGGTTTATTAAGATTTTTCGTGTTTAAAACAAGTAGTAATCGATTTGGTGCAGACGAAGTTTCACGGGTCAGATAGTAGTTAATATGACTCATAATAAATTTAAATATTTGTTTATATACATAGGTATAGGTGGAGCTAAAGAAGTATTACTTCAGTTGTGTGGTCTAAAGCACACTCGTTTTTAGAAATTTATTTTTTATCACTAGCGATTTTTTTTACAGTTAGGTATTACAATGCCTACTTTTGAATGAATTATTGTTTATATAGTTATTCATCATTCTCGAATATACTTAATACCCAGTTTCCTCGTTGACGATTAGATAACAATACGTAAAAACCGCAGATTAAATACATATCCGTTTAATGAAGTGTCGTGGAATTATTTGGAGAATTATAAATAACTTATATGATATCAGTAATACGTATATAGGGTATTACGTCATATTTATGAATATTACCTAGGTTACACGTGTATTTCTTTGTCCAGTATCTAGCTTTTTTTTTTTTTTCGGTATGTCTACGCTATTGACCCAGCAAGGTCTTAACAGCTTCACCGGACTACTAAGGCGAGCGCTTAAGGCACTCAGCCGGTTTTATTTTGGCAACCAGCTCAAGGGTGCACGGCACACCTCGGCTTGGCTGTTACCTGTTGCATGCAAAATCGCGACCTATCTTAGCTAACCTAGCTAACTATTCATATATGTATGAGTTGTTGAAACGTATATGTGTATGTGTATGTTATCGGAAAATTGAGAGTTTCTCAGTTCGACGAGGGAAATAAGTAAACCCTTCCACTTTCATGTGTAAGCGTGTAGGCGTGCACGTGTGTGGGGGTGATCGTGTAGTGTTGTACCAGTGATGTATATTTGTGTGTCATCGTATCGCGCAAGCAACGCACTCAAGGGCTCCCTGCCGAGGGATCGAACCTAGGCTTGAGCCGCTGCCGTGGGAGGCCTAATCGGGTGAGTATCTAGCTGATTCCTGCACGCTTCATTGGGTATTAAAATGGCAGAGGGACAATCGAATTTAAAAATGAAGTAGCCTAGGCAATAGCCCTATGCCAATACGTTCATTCGTTTTCACGTGAAAAATCCACAAATGAACTTTATTTTCATCTTCTATACATATAATGAGAATGTAAATGTAACGTGCCTGTATTTTTTAGATTTTTGTGATAATAATTTTTACATGTCTTGGTATAAGTTATAAAATAAATTTCAACCATTTCTAGAAATGACTGTCTGTTATTTTGTATGAACACGCATCACTATTAAAGTACTGCGTTCACGATAAAACCTCAAAAATCATAAAGCATGTTATTGAGTAACATTCAGCCTTAGTTTCATTAGAATCAGTTCACTCTGTCAAAAGTTATTGTAATTTAACGACGCGACTTATATACGAGGAAAAAGTAGATAAGTAAATGGACTTTTTTATATTGGATTCCAAGTTATATTGTTGAAATTCATCAAGCTGTTATCACTACCGAACGTGCCAAAAATTACTTAGGTACTCGAAACACAACAAACGAGAACATTGCTTGCACGTGTATATATTTATTTAATCATAGATATCTAGATGCAATCATTATTGATTGAAATGCCCAAAAGCCAGACACCTTATAGTAACACCCACACTCATACGTATACGGTGTACAAAACGTGTGCGTAAAATATACGCAATACCCCTATCTGACGTCATTTTTTATGCTTGTTTAGCGTAACTATCATAAAAATCTTATTATTACGTGTACGCCAGATAATATCGTACAACGTGACGAACTTTCTTTTGTACGTCATCCTGAACTAATGATGCAATTTTGTGATCTGATATAAAACCACGGAACTACGTAGATACATGCCTATTTATTACTTCGTGCCTAATAAAGTCAAATATTAAAAATAAAAAAGCAATCATCTATAACAGCTAGGAATACTTTCTATACTTAATTGAAATTGCTACTTTCTTGAAGTAGTAATTATTACTTGTTATTTGTTTATGAAAGTACGAAATAAATTTATTCAAATCAGGGACTACTGGTCCGATTTGAAAAATTCTTTCAGTATTATATAGTTCATTTATCGAAGAAGGTTATAGGCTATATATGACCACGCTAAACCAAGGAGCGGACCACCAATGTAGAACAATGCAAAAAATCGGGGACCTTTTTCCTCTTGAGAGTTTCCGCTGCGTGTTAGTAATTATTCCCCGCGGACAAAGTCTCGGACAGAGGCAAGTTAGATGATAATAGAGTTAATGCTGCGAAAAAATAATATAAGCATTAATAACGGCCGGTTTTATTATGAACAGGCTTTGATTGATTTACGATAATTTATATGCCCTCGTTTGCATTTAGATTAATGTAATTTGATTATATAATATTAATATTAATAACATTGCTTACAGATAATTTGTTGTTTATGATGTTTGCAAAATAAATTAATGATTATAACATAGTTATTTAAGATAACCTTTATTTAATAAGTAGATACAAGTGTATATCTAGAAATATACTGAGTAATCTACACATGTATGCATACCTGTGTGTATAAATGAACTTAAAGTATCTGTTTTTTTGTTTCGGTTAATCCACAAAAGGACATTAATTTTGAAGACATTCTTTCTGCTAGAAAGAAGTCAGAATTATTATTGTGATTGTCCCTTGTCTGCCCTCTGCCCCGACAGTTTAGGGACATAGGATCCCAAGAGAGATTGTCCTGAAACGTATGGACAAAATATAACAAGAAAATCAGTAGAAAGTTTATGTTAGTGCCGTCTCTATTTTTTTTTTTTCAAATGTATATAATAGATATCTATTACAAGGATCACTGTTTGATAATGTTCACCAATAAATAAAGTGATTCATGAGGAAGATCGAGGTATATGATTTGTAAAGGTTTCTTTTATAGTGAGGGCGGGATAAGGCCCGCCGGGTCCCTTCAGTTACGAATAAAAAATAAAAGCTACATACATGACAGACTAAGATCTTGCCAAGAACCACCTCAAGGAGATCTTTAAAAAACGAGTTGACTGGCTAACCATCAGTTATCATCACTTATGGATGTACTTAAAGGGAAGGTCTCATCTTCTTTTTTAGTAAAAGCATACGAATCCGGGCAACTAGTAAATAATACCAAACACGCGCCGAACCGCAGCCATAAATAGTCTATAAAAAGAATGGAACTGGAATAAAAAAGATCTTGTTTATTAATAGACATTGTCGTCGTGTGCTGACGTAAAATCGTTAAATTTGTTTTAATTGTTGACAACATTTTTATTCAAAGTATACACTTAGCTGAAGTGTTTCATTTGAAATTGCTTCTTTTTCTTCGTTTTCTTGACGTAATCTGTTATTTTATTCATGTACTTGTTCAATGTTTTGAAACGTCGGTTTAGCAAAGGTCCTTGTTATCTGTTAAAGTGTGACTAAAATCCGTTGATGTCAATGTAAAAATGACATTAGCATGTGTGGAAGATTTTCTGGGAATGAATTGTGTTTGACAAATATGTATGTATACATATCTTCACATGTAAAAGTCAACGAATATAGCTGTGCAGAATAGAATACAAATACGTAGTATGTGCAAACCCAAACATTAGTTACACTTAGAGTGACCAAAAATTATCGAGGATTGTAAATATTTTTAGTAGAACTGAGCATCTGCTACAGAACTTTATGGTCCTATTTATTCACTCCAATAGATTTTTATTATATTTATTATTGGCACATATAAAAGATTATTTAAGAGTTTCAATCTTTTCCATTCTCTAATAAAAGGAAATTATTTTAATATTCATAATAACTGTTAAGGGTATTACAGTTTTAATGACGACGAAAATCATATCGACGGGAGAAATCGGAAATTGTATCTTGAATTTTGGGCTAAATTACTTTTTACCATTTTCTTGTATAACAAAATACCGCTTCAAATATTTTGGGTCTCTCTTTCCTACAATTCAATGTTTCATCGATACGACCTTGGGTTTCTGCCTAATTTTAGCTCTACACATAAAAAAATGAAGTTTCGCAATAGTTTTTTAGCTCTGGTGTTAAGTTGGGTATTTCAAGTTACGACAATTCTGCTATCTTCCATCGATATTATGATAATGCATTCATTACATTAAGGGTCGCGATGACCGACACACTAATACAGCTTAGAATTACTTCTATTTTTACCAAGAAGATACGAGTACACCTAGTTTCACAACTACATCGTTCACAATAAACCTAAGATTGTATCGTCTAGGGTATTATAAGATCATTCTCTCTTTGACGTCAATACATTCGAATTGTTAAAAAAAAAAAGGAAAACAAACATTTTAATAGAATGTGGACAACGATGTCACTCAACATTTGCATAAAGTAAGTAAACAGATTTGAATAGAAATACATAATCAACGATTAATCATAACATACTTATACTAGATAACATACTTCAAAGTCTTTCTCAGGAAAGAGCCAGACCGGTCCCTGGCCGCCCCTAACATGCGGCGAACGGTACACTGTGAGCTTTTAGTGCGTGCGAGTCGGACATAACCCAATCTTTTCCCCAAGATGGTGGCGTATCCATAAGGGATTTCCCCATTTCAATAAAAAAAGGTGGTTGCGTCACGCTGAAACTGTTATTGGTATCATGGTAGCATGAATGAGTTACATTGTTACGTTGCGTTCTGTCAGTGAGAACGCTGGAGGCACTATCCATTCCCCTTTCCCCATACACAGGCTGGCAACGCACTTGCGACTCCTCCGCTGTTACTAGTATCTATGTACGGCAGTCATCTCTTAAGGTGACCCACATGTTCGGTTGCCTATATAAAAAAAGTGAGATTTTGATGAAACACTAAAATATAAAAATGACAGCTATATTCTTCTTCCACACGTGTATAAAAGCAGTGCAGTTCTGCAAAATATATGAATGATTTGAATAAATGCGTTCTAATCGCAGAACGGTCATTTCCGATTTCATAATCGTCGTTCCATTGAAATCGGTTTCAGGGTCTGTAAACACGTCATCGAGCACGTGGCGAAATCGTCTCTCGAAAACTGACAACTCTGTGTTTCATACCGATCACGTTGAAAAACATTTGGAATGTAATGTTTATGATAATTATTATTGAGAATTAAAGTACGTTATTTATAATCTATATATGTATGTAATAAAACAAAGTTATTTCTCTTATTTATCTGTGTACTATATTATTTTTTGTAAATTGCGCAACTAATTTGTATAACGTCTTCATTATTATTTAGAGAAATTCTTAAAGTTTATATGAATAAAACTTATACATTAAATGTATGTAAATTAGAGAAAAATGCTGTCATTAAAAATGCTTAATAAAACCTTATGAAATATATAAAATATGCACTATGGTATTGTAAATCTTAGAAATACCTACAAAATGTCCGTGATCGTATATGTCTATCCCCTAAGGATAACTCACAGTAATTATTTGTATCGTTTAAATATTAATAAAGGAATTGATTATTTACAACGTTCTTCAATCCTTATTCACTTAAATACATTAGTTACGTTGAAACCGTATATATCAAAACGCCAAAACATGCATTTATAAAATTAGACCTCTTATTAGGCCACATAAAGCGCCACCGTGAAGCCGAGGTGCCTGGCTAGTAGATGATTATTTTAAAATGATGATTTTTTTTCTATATAGATACGTTCTGTATGTTGATATATACGGTAGTCCGGTGAAGCTGTGTGACCTTGCTAGGTTTTTTTTTTCGAAATATAAACGCTGTTGACCTGGAAAGGTCTTTACAGCTTCACCGAACTATTGAGGCGAGCGTTGAAGGCACTCAGCCGATTTGGGATGTTTGGGCGAATAATTCAAGGGTGCACGGCACAGCTCGGCTTGGGCGGTCGCCTATTTTGTGCAAAAATCGCGACCTATCTGAGGTAACCTAAGCTATCTAGATATACGTATATGAGTTATTGAAACATGCATGTGTACCAAGCATGCGTGCCTCAACAACTCCTATATGTATTTTGCGTCAGAAAAAATCCTCCAGACTATTGTATATAGCATAAGATAGGATAGGGAAAAATAAGGGTAGAACTCTTTCTCGTTTATATCTCTGAAAAAGAAAAACAGCGTGTAAGCGTATAGACCTTGCTAGGTCAATACCGTAGTCAGTTCGAGAAAAAAAAATGTTGATACATACGTATTGTTTTGACGAATTCCAACACCGTTTGACTCAATGACCAAGAAAATGGGCACACAAAGTTATTATCATAAAGGAAGTTTTCCCCTTTCTATTCGACTATAATAAGTCGCTACATGGAAATACAGCACATAAACTTTTTACAATACATCCACTATCGGCCCGTCCAACCGATAGTCATGAAAATACGATAGCGTAAACATAAAAACACAGAGAATGTTTTCATGTCATCCATTTTGCTATAAATCAACTAATTATTACAACAAATAATAGTATCATATTATATAGGAAACGCGTGCGTATTTGCGAAAATTGCTCATGAACGTTGTGAATGTCGTAAAAGAGAGGCTTAAGCATTTGTCAAACACGGGCTGAAAATAATGATAAATATGTAACAAAACGGTAGAACAATCGAGTGTAAATTGAAACCGCCACACATTGGACAAAAAAAAATCTCTAGACCTATATATAAAAAATATGTAAAATGACATAAGAAAAATTGGGTTCTTTCAGGTCACCTCAAATCGAGGCTATCATAATAGTTTTAACTGCGAAGTTTGTTGTTTTTCTTTTATAAGCGATAACTTACGACACTATTATGAAAATCAGTTCCATTAACATTCCTGCAATTGTCTAAAAAACAACCTTTTGTTGTAAACACTGTAAACGACTGTTGTAAAGTATTTAACCTTTTTCCACGTTGTTCTACATTCCGAAACGTCGCGTTGTTGCTTTCCAAGCTATTTTATTCCGAAACTAATTTATTTTTTATTTTACTACTTGCTGTTCGCAATCCTATTTTATTGATTGTTTTAACTTGGAAAGTCGTAAAACGTGTTTCGTATAACAGCTTTAACGTGTTTTATTACAAGTAAATATAATTTTTATGGAATAGTTTCTCCAACTTGTGGCGTATTTCGTGACGTATGATTTTAATTGCGAAGAACGAAATATCACTTAAACATTCTACTAAAAAGAATGCCTACAAATAATATATAGAAACGAGCGAGCCCGGAGGACGTTGTCCTGCCTTGCTAATAAAAAAAAAACGTAGCGCCACCTTCAGGGTCTAATTGTGAATCTAAACCATTCTCGGATCCACTGGAACACGCGTACAAAATTTCATCAAACTCGTTTAGGAGAAGTTCAGTTCATACACACAGAAGAAATTTATATATAAAAAGATAATTAAAATAAAAATATCAATATTATAAAAACATAATCACATTGAATTACAAACTGGCAAAAAAATTTGATTCAGATCTTAAAAATAATATGTAATGCATTCAGAAACTAGATAAATTAAATTCAGCATTAATAATCTATACTAATTTTATAAAGAGGTAAAGGTTGTGAGTTTGTGACGTTGTGATGTTGTGACGTTGTAGGGAGTAATCTCAAGAACTACTGGTACGATTTGAATAATTCTTTCAGTGTTATATAGCTCATTCATCGAAAATTGTTATACCATCACGCTAAGATTAATAGGAGCGGAGCACAGGTGAAAAATGTTTCAAAATCGGGATGTTTTTTTCCTTTTGAGAACTGCTGCCTATTAGTGTTGATGTTAGTGTATCTACTCCACGCGAACGAAGTCGCGGGCAGAGACTAGTATAAACAAAAAATCACAAAATAAAATTTACGTAGAAGCCTCAACAAAAAAAAGATGTTAGGGGAATTAATCTAAAAACAATTTAAAAACATTACACTATGATGTAAAAAAAAGTACAACGTAAGAACTATGACCTGTTTATTTTGATAGAATATTTAATTAAGGGGCGAGTTGGTGTTATTAAATCTTCTACGTAACATAAAATTGCACTCTGCCAATTTCGTATGTCTACAGAGGCGGGATTTATTACGTAAACTAAATAAAAAATGCATATTACATTATCAATATAATGTAAACAACTTTGAACTTAAAAGTAGGCATGGAAATGTATAACATCGAATCGTTAATCACGTGCTGAGTTGGAATTTTTCTAATCCGTACGTACATATTGTATCAACAATCGTATGACCTCGCCTTTTACGAGTCTCGTTGGTTACCTATACGGCGTTGCGCGTCGATGTAAACATAATTTATGATAACATTAACACGGTAGCAACTCTTTGTAGCTATCTGTAACTCCAATCCGAAGAGGTTTATAAATTAATGTGGGTGTATGAACTTATGAACACACGATTAAAGTGAAAACTTAATAAATACATACGTATTCAATGACTACGCACAATATATGCACTTGAAATGTATGTGTATGATAATACACATGATACACAACACATAGGTGTATTACGTAATGATAAAAATGTAACAATTGGAACGATGCTTCCTTCTCCTCCACGATTCAGTGCATCACCGATCTGAACGTGGCGTTTCACTTACGTTCACTGTTTAATGCGCCAAAAGACGTTTCTACTTCAATAGTTAAGCCATAGTGAGCCGTAAATATACAAGAATAACAATTGTGGGATGGTTGACTACCTATACTACCACGAACCATAGTGTATGTAGTAATAACCAGCCCCAGTGACTCAATTTGCTTTGTCACATTTTAGGCTTTAGAGTGTATATATGTGTGCCGAGCATGTGGGAAAACATGAGAGCATTAATAACCGATGGACAACAGATTATCCGTGGTCTCTGTTGTTTTATCGGTACACAAATATTTTTTAAGGGTTAACGGTACCTTTGCGCTGTCATATATATTCGAAATCAGGTTAAATGATGCATTTGGTAGTAGTATCCTTTAATCACCTATTAAACTCTCTTCTGAGTTTTTCGCGGGATTTTAGTTTGTCATGTATTGGATTTTATATTTTATTCATTTTCTTGTCTTATTTGACTTTATATTTTTAACATTTGGTGGTGTTTCACGTAATATAGTTAGTTTATTGTGTATAAATGAAGTGAATGGAAAATAATACCACGGAGCATGAAATTCGGAGATGCTACAAAAACTCTCTGGAAGGTTCTAACAAGGGAGCCACCAACTTGTTGGAATATTGAAATAATCACACAACGCTTGTAATATCATTAACTACACGACAATGGCAGTAATAGTCTGAAAGATTGATTGCAAAAAAAAACTTCTTATTACACGTAATTAAAAAATTAGTTAAACGTACCTAACAAAAGGCGCATTCGCATAGGTGCCAGACTGTTCACCTTTTATCCTATTTGTGTTTTTGTTAGACGTTCTCTTTTACTTTATGTATGTATCAAATTATGTAACTATTTTGTTATGTTCTCGTGCTTAGTCCATTTTTACAATACTTCCTCTAATTTACATGAATGCCACATGTACCTGTAACTAAAAATGATAGATAATACTATAATACTTTTTAGATGATATAAAATCGTTTTTCCAAAACATATCTGAATATTCTAAGTTTAACAATCGTAAATTTTACACAAGAACGGCGCAATTTAACAATAGGTAATTAGTATAAATTTATTATTATCTCTTCAATCATTTAACATATCTAAACAAACATAGATATACAATCAGTAGTAAAATGTTCCGATTAATTGTGTTGTTTAAATAAAGTGTCTATCTTAAATCCTTAATTAAATTCTCTATTTAATTTATTTTGTTTATGGACTTATCCCAAAAGATATAGTAAATTATGACATACACACATTCATCATCATCTTATCCATATTACACCTAAGTAGGATCGACAACATGATTTCCTTTTCCACTCTCCCCTATTAGTGTATTTTTTTTATATAATAGAAGGCAATCGAACAGGTGAGTCACCTTATGTTAAGTGATCACCACCGTCCATAAACACCAGCAACACCAGACAAGTTGCAAGTGCGAGACGAGTTGCAAGTGCGTTGCCAGTCTGTATTGGTGGGGAAGGGGAAGAGAGGGAAGGGAGAGGTGGACTTCCGGCACTCTCACTGACCGAACGAAACGCAACAATGCAAGCACTGTTACTTCACGTCGGTTTTCTGTGACAGGGTGGTCCTTCCCCGGACGAGCCGACCCATTCGTGCTGAAAGGGTGGTACTACTCGGAGCCGAACTATTCATAGTGAAACCAGTTATAGCAACAGCGTGGCTCTACCACCTACGAAAAGTGTGTCATCTCAGTAATTACACCTTTTACACACATATCATCATCCACACAATCCATCCATGCCTTTTTCGGTCTTTCTTTATTCTTATATCCATCGACCATATCATACTCAAAGCTTTTCTAGTTTTCTATATGTAGTTTTGTAGTTATATGACACACGCACATAAATTATTTGAGAGAGACTACAATAGTATATTATTTAAAATAGAAAATAATTCAATTTTCAAATAAATATATCGCGACTGATCCTACATCTCAAATGAATAATGATCAACCGAATATGTCCTATAAGCTTATTGCTTTTCAAACATTCCTAGGGGTGTAAGGGGTATCAAATAACATCATAAGACTTGAGACACCCAAGCCAACCTCACCTGCATGTGATGCACCCTGCTGAATAAAGAACGAGGCAATGGCGCAAGCGGGGTGGTAGGGTTTTACAGCCCGACTGGGTCGCAACCTCCATGTATATGGCGAAAAAGCCCGTCATAGTGACTCGCTTTTGCGGGTCGCGTTTCGAGATCAGCCTGTGCATATCCAGCTTTTGCAGGCCGGCATGATAGTGGCGACCGGCTATGGATAGTGTGTCAATCGGTGGTCGCTATTATTTTTGGATTGCACAGTGCTTAGCATCAGGCATAGTGCAGTCATTTTGCCGTACTACAATAAAAAATAAATAAATGTCTTATTTAATATTTGGCTCGAAGTTAAACAAGTAGTCAAAACACGTATTTAGTAATTCAGACTTTGTTAGTACTAAATCAAAGTCCTTTATATCATAATTAAGTACTTATTTGGGCTTATCCGATTTATACTACGAAAATATTATTTCTGCGAAGATTAAACTAGGCTATGAGGTCAAAATTATAACGAGGGTCAATGAATTTATAAGATTACAAACATAGTAAACGCGACACATAAGCAGAGTGTTATACGGCTGATTACCTCGATATCAAGTACACAAACTGATTATAATCTAATAACAAGTGATAAGAAACTATTTTAGTAACATATTAGTTTCTACTAGCGGCTTTGTTCACTCTAATGTAGATGTGATCTATTCCTCAGAGCACATTTTTCTAGAAAAAACGTGCCACAGTCTTTTCAGTAATTCTTTACAACGTAAAGCCTAGTTTCATAATGTAACAAACAATACTCGCATTTCTATTTTTTTTATATCATAGGAGGCAAACGAAAAGGCGGATCAACAGACGTCAAGTGATCTCCACCGGGCGGCGGAAGTGTCTATGGGCATAGACACTTGCAACACCAGGGGAGTCGCAAGTGCGTTGCCAACCTGTATTTGGAGGGAAGGAGTAAGGGGAAGGGTTGGAGGGAGGGGTGAGGGGAGGTGGTCCTCCGGCGCTCTCAATGGCCGAACGAAACGCAACAATACAAGCGCTTTACGTTGATTTTTTTGTGGGCCGGATGGTGTATCCCGGGTCGACCCATTCGTGCTGAAACCAATAATAGCTTCAGCGTGACTTTACCATCTATATCTACAGTTTCACTAATTTATTTAAAATACATTATGAACATGACAATTTATTACATATACATTAACCAAAAAAATGTATAACTAGATTTAAATACTGTCACACTTAAGTAATAATTGTATATAGATAAATATACGCAAATTCCGAAAAAATCCTGTAGCATCGTATCAATATTTCGCAAACCAACCAACACAACTTACAATATAAAACACCTTTGAATACTGACTGAATTGAATATAAATAACATAATGAGTGAGCTGTTTACGTAAGTACGTATTATGTTTCTAAAATCATGCATGGCTAATGACAAATAATTATTACAATGAATAATAAAGTGTGTCATTTCACACATAATTTTGTTGTCACAAAGGCATGATGTTATATAGAGAAAAGTAAAACAATTTATTTAATATGTATAATTTTAATTCTGTATTATGTTGCTAAGTGTTAAGATTTGTTTTGTTTAAGTTATAATTCTTTTGGCGCGTTAGAGAAAATGATGAGAGTAAATTTTGAGAGAAAAGGGGGAAAGGAGGACGGGGGAATTTTTCTATTGTTGGTGTCGTTTTTTTCACAAACTTAGAATAAGGCGAAAGATATTTTTTTTTAATAGAGATAAAAAGATTTAGTCTTGTTACGCCAAAGAAGTATAACTTCTAACGCGTGTACATAAGTACACATACATTTTTTTTTTATATCATAGGCAGCAAAGGAACCGATGGGTCACCTGAAGATAAGTGATCACCACCGTCCATAGAGACCAGCAACACCAGAGGAGTCGCAAGTGCGTTGCCCAGGTTGGTGGGGAAGGGGAAAGGAGAACGGGGGAGAGAAGAAAGGGAGAGGGAGAGGTTTGTCTCCAGCGCTAATAGAAGCACTGTTACATCACGTCGGTTTTCTTTGAGAGGGCGGTGGTATTACTAGTACTAAAATAGTAACTCAGCGTGGCTCTACCACCTACAAAGATGCTACCTACTAACTTAGTCACTTTAATAGATTGCATTATCAATACTTTATTTATCTTCGAAATGGCCACGCTATTGACCTAGCAATGTCTTAACAGCTTCACCGGACTATTGGCATTATCAATATATATACGATATTGCTCCGTATATTGTTTGATACGAATCAGGTACAAGTGAATGTCCTAAAGATACATAAGTTACTAGCGTTTGCTCACGATTTAGCTCGCGTTAATGACATATCGCTCACGAACAATACTTTTTTGCTGTATGAACATTAATTACCCTATACTCTCTTCTGTATCCCTGACCATTGTCAGGGATATAGATTATACGTATGCAACATTTCTCGATGATCGGTTCAGTAGTAATAATCAATGAAAGCGTAGTAACAAACGAACAAACACACATTAACATGTTTAATATTAGTAAAGACTAGCTGATGCCCACGTTTTCGTCTGCTTTATTTCTATATTAACTATATATTATATTTATAAATAAAAAGACAAAAAAAATTTAAGCTAGAAATATACTTTACTTACATGTTTTTGAAACCAATGCTGATTACTTACTCTATGGCATGCGCACCATACCGTTGACGGCGTAGTACTTAAAAAAATCGTTATTCCTTAATTTTTAATAACTTCATATTAGGTGAAAGTATCGTTTTTCTTTATAAGGATCAAATGTCTAAAAAAAAATTAAAAAAAGATTGATCGATGTCTATCGACCAGGTAGTTTTTGCATGATACGGACACGGAGCTCTATTATTTTTTTTAATTATAGGATTAATAAAATACACTCTAACATATAATCAAATTTCTTGAGTTATAATTTTTAATTTTTAACTTACAAGTTCGAAAAGAAAATTGTAAGCAATTTGGTTTGTTATTTTTTACGGCTACACTTAATTATTGCCTGATGGTAGAACATGACTATTAAATCCGACAAGATTGCATAGTATAGGCTAGGTCACACCCGTGATGATGACATGTCTAGACATGCCGTGTTCTGGTATCAACTGGCGTATACGTAGTAATAAATAGAGTGGTAGGGATCTCTAAAATTTTAAGTTCTTATCTCTGCTATACTACGAAGATTTGGAATCGCCTCCCGACCAGTGTGTCCCTTTCCTCTGACGACATCGGGTTCTTCAAACAAGATATGGCGAGGCAGGTTTACAGGTCCATATTATGACGCCGGCTCAAAAATGAATACGAAGCTTACATCTTAACCAAAGAGCATTAGAACGCAGCTCGCTAAAAATAAAACTGAAAGAGAAAATACGGCACAAAATAATAAGAGAGATAACCAAATTAATAGATGCCCTATCCTTCGCTCGCAGTGTAAAGTAGAAATGGACAGGACATATAGCTCGTATCCCAAATAACTGATGGACAAAAACCATAACTCTGTGGAACGGGCCTTACGGATCTAGAAATAGAGGTAGGCCAAAATCTCGATGTTGGTGTAACATCGAAAATTGCCGTTATTTTAGAAGTGTATTTCGCATCAGGTATTGATGCAATCGTTTTGCAAAAATGGTATTAAAAAGAACACGAAGATAAATAACTGGTGATAAATTCCGAATCTCTAGATAATCGATGTCGTTTTGGTATTGCAATATCCTTATCAGGAACAATATCATGACGTTGTTCTGGTGCAATAAAAAACAAATTGATACTTAATCGTCTAGAAAGTTCGAACAAAATTTTGTTAAGTTAATGTGTTAACAGTTCTATATTTATCCAACTCTCAGGAGTTACTGAACTCTGACTTAATAGGATTAATTAATAGATTAATTAATCCAAGCATTCCTGTTTGTATGCGCTTCATAAATTGTAAATTCTTGGCTTTATTACAATGACGCATTGAATTGGCCCTTCATAAAATCTACATAATGACCGTACATAATAAATGTTGTATCAAAGTCGTTTGTTCAATGTTCAATTGTAATTAAAAAAGGAATATATACAATGTAGAGGCTTTTTTATTAACGTGGGAAAATCCCTACAGATACCCTTATCGAGGGAGAGAGTGGGTTATTTCCGACTCGCACGACCTAAAAACCCCACGGTGTGCCATCCGCCGGACTATAGAGGTGGCTAGGGACCTAGTCAGCTTTCTCTTGAGGACCGACCCTGCGGTAACCTGGCAAAGGTGGTCGTCAGTTTCCGTCCTTATAGGGAGGCATGTTGGGTACATAGCCAGCTTCCTCCCCTTATCAGCTGAACCTGTGCAATGTGGAGATGGGCCCCTAGGCCTATGCCCTCATATTTTCAGACCCGGCTACGGTAGCGAGAGGAGTCGGATGTGGCCTCTCTCTTCTTCCAGCCTTCCGTTGACGAGGGGAACCGGTCAGAGGGTACAATCTAGATGATTCATGAAACATATATACTGATATAAGAGGTCCTGGAGTCGATTACTGCAAATGAGTTGTTTCTCGGAGGAGGACATTATTATCAGTTTTGTGTCTTTGGAATTTCATAACCGTTGTGTTAAACAGTGTCCTCATATTAAACCATGACTTCTAAAGTTACAGCAAAGCATATCTAACTTCTGACGTATAAATTAATAACAAGTTCAAAATACCCAACTGTCGACTAAAGTGTCGAAAGAATTCTCTGACGATTTAGTAAACTGAACAAACACACGGAATAAACAAATTGTTTTATTATGAAATATTGTGAAATCCTTAGACTGCACCAAACAAGCATCTCTTATCTACATTTTGTAAAGGTAAATAAACTGTCCTATTTGTTCCTACTCATACTAAAACATTGCGCTGGGAATTATTTACAGTTTTAGAGATAAAATTGTCTCACTGATAATTTATGTTGTATTAATGTACACAAATGTAGGACTACATCTTTGACACAACAGACCATAGAACAAACGTTTAATTTTTGTTTTTAAGCTATAGAACTTACCCGCAATATATGGAATGTTTAAATACCTGCAAAGTTTCACATGTCAGTCACTCTTTTTACATGCAACAAAAAATGTAGCGTGGTTTCTTCGCGTTTAATATTCAAAATTTACGTCAATATCGTTAGGCAGGTGTAAGCAGATTCCTTAGAGATTAAAATTATTGCACAGGTTAGTCCACCCCGTCACAAAAGCGCAGAAACTATTACTTTGTTGTTATAGGCATTCACAGTTTGGAATTTCTCGGTAATACTCTCATTCCCTCGGTTCCCGAAACCTCGTGCCGCAGAACATGAGCCCCTTGTATTTTTGTTTCGTTTTCACTTGGTGATTTTTTCAACCTACGCTTTGTTAGGCGATATTAGGTAACTATAGGCTTCCAAATTAAATAATGTATAACATGCAAACGGATTTTTTCAATTTTGATTGGTCTCTATTGACCGTAAAGCACCAATACTACAAGTTATTTCACCTAATGAAATGTTAAATAGACGTTATACAAAATGCATTAAGATCTATTGAAATCACTTACTGCAATGGACTATATTATTTTAAATAAAATTCCCAACGAAACTTAAATATTTAATTGCATGAGAATTAACACTGTATTTTTCAAAATATTTCCCTAAAAATTAAATAACATGCGCAAATAAAAATTACTACTGCGGGATACTTTTAGAAGGTAAAGTAGGATAAAATCAATTAAGTTAAATTAAATCAAACGAACATAATAACTAAGATAACATTTTTGTATACAATTTAAACATACCCTATTCCATATATGGGTTAATCCAAATAATTTATTAGTGAATTGTCGGTGTTATTATAAAAAAGTTAAATACGTATTGAATACTTGCTTTAAAAATGTTTCGTATTAAATGCACCGCGCTCGCTGAATGTTCGCCATCTTGCGTTTTGGTCTCGCTTTGGATGAGACTTGTGAAAATGATAACGCCAACTTACCTCGGGTAAGCGCGGTGCATTTAATACAAAACCTTTTTAGAGCATGTATTTAATACGTATTTAATTTTTTTGTAATAACGCCAGTAAGTCTAGCCTAATTTCCTACATGTATTCCTGATGTTAAGTGGGTCAATAGTCTTGACCAATATCACCATTTCCTACATGTAATAGACCATTATAAAAAAACACATCTTTATTTGTATTTCCTGTAAAGATGGGAAATTTATCAGTTAACATGAATGACTCGACGAAATGTCCCAAGACTAATATGTATAGCTACGAATCACGAACAAATATTTGAAATGAGATAAGACTTAAAACCGGTAATTACATATACTGTTGTGAGTAAATATGAAATAAATTATAGTCAATTTTGTATAACGAAGTTTCATAACGTTGCAAGTCACGATATTATATCCTTACCATATTGATTTTAAGCTTCTTGACTGCTTTGTTACTATGCGTGTATATTAAAGTTGAGTCGGTTATGTAAAATTTTGAACAATAAAAACAGAAAATAGCCAGTTACAGAACCACTCTCTATCAATAATGTCAATCAGAGTTCGCTATTCTCAAGTATCTCGACACCGACGCCATCTTTGCAATCCTGAACTCATGTATGGGTTGATTAGTTTCTTTCTTATGATTTTCAAGAATACTTTTTAAGTTAATTTTAAGATGATATATTGCTAGCCCCTAACCGCGTCCGCTTAGTAATAGTAATACTTTGGGCTACCCTTAACACGTAGCGTAAGCTCTCAATAGATTTTTTTTTCCGGATTTTGATACGTATTTCATTGGTGCTTCGCTACTATTGATCTTAGCTTATAACCAAGCAATATAACATTGAAAGAATTTTTCAAATCGGACCAGTAGTTCCTAAGATTACCCCCTACAACGTCACAAATTCACAACGTTACAAACTCACAAACTTTACCTCTTTATAATATTAGTATATATGCGGGGTGGTAGGGTTTTACAGCCCGACTGGGTCGCAACCACCATGCATATGGCGAAAAAGCCCGTCATAGTGACTCGCTTCAGCGCGTCGCGTTTCGGGATCAGCCTGTGCATATCCAGTTTATTACAGGCCGGCATGATAGTGGCGACCGGCGATGGACAGTGTGTCTATCGGTGGTCGCTATTATTTTTGGATTGTACTGTGCTTACCATCAGGCATAGTGCAGTCACTTTGCCGAGCTACAATAAAAAAAAAAAAAAAAAAAAAAAAAAGTATAGATTGAAGCGAATAATGCTCTTGAAAAAAATTGATTGCGTTTCTAACAACTCCAGCTCGCACACAACTTTATTAAGTAGAAACAATGACAGTATAATTAAAAATCTATAGATATATCATAAGCGCTTCGACAGTGCAACGCCTTGTTAAAACTTGGCTAGCTAGCTTACTTGTTTATTTTGCCACGTCAACCCGCCCGTATTCAAGCAACATATAACTATTTCTTTTTCATCACCGATACTGAGCATATGCCATCTTACTTCCTCATTTTATATAAGACAGTGTGGCTGTACAATATTACTTTACGGATATGTGTGTTATCATTGCCATTTGTTTTGTTAAAATATCATGTATGTAACGCAGCATTTTAGTTATAATATCATTGGGTAGAAATGTATTTTCTAAATCATAATTTAATTTCAAAATACTTTTTTTCCATAAATAATATTTTTTGTGTTCAATGCAAAAAAATACAACATCTCTTTTCTTAGGAACTCGTGTTAGTTACATATAAAGAACGACAATAATCGCATCAGATGTATAATTAAAACTTAAATTAAAACATGAATAAAACTGTTCACCTCTTGAGCGTTAAAACTATTTAGCGACTTTTTTAATAATTACTTTAGTACCTATTTAGTAACTTTAAATCTGCTAGATATACAAAGCGAATAGGCCCGCTATGTCAGGGACGTGTGGTATATGTAAAGCGTTGAATAAAGTTCTAAAATTTACATATAAACAGAATGAATTCCTCTATACTTAGATATGTTATTTAATTGAAGGAGTTACGGCAATATGGTGCGCATAACAAACGATAATCACGGAAAAAAACATAGCAGTAAATATGGTTAGAGGACACATTGCACGGCTTATTTGTATGATTATGTTTGTAAACATCATTCCTTTTTATGGGCGACTTTACTAGCTATAGAGCTCACGTTATGAGCAATTATTATGTGAGAGTGTACATGCAGAGAAAGAGTACACCTACTACTATGCAACGGTTCCATCACGTTTTCATTCCGCAAAAACAACGAACCGGTCGTCCCATGTTTCAGACTCAGTAAAACCAGTAGTTTTTAAGGGAATAGTGTTAGGTTTTACAACCAAGTCCGAAAGCATATTACCGATTTCCAGGATTGTGAGTTTAACCATGTGCGTCCATTGAACAGCGACCTCGCGGTTTAATAGTAATCCTATCACTGCGACCTAACGACTGACCAGTTTGGTATAAAATGGACGACAGTTTATCAGACTCAAAATGTTTTTTTAATGAAGGCTTAGTCGCCTTCGCTTCTATATCGCCTAAGTAACATACAACTATATATCAGTAACAATGACATTAAGTTAACAATATCTTAATTTCAGGCAATAAGGAATTGTACAAACCAATGTGGAACGAACCAGAAGCATTAAGCCGAGATCTACCTTCGCTTCAAACACATTCTATCAGGATGTGGTGCTTATCATCGATGAGCCCGTAACTCTGAGAGACTGGTGATGGTACTTTAAGCATCATAAAAGCGAACTTCTTACATGGGATGTGTCCTGAGCGTAATCTTATTCCTGTGATTGCTTCCCGACGATTTATTGTAATGTCATCTATCCATGGTGGCCTTAGACTCAAAATGTTAAACAACTTCTTTGGTGATTATTATTATTTATTTTATTTTATTTATTCAATAAAATATATCAGACAGTAATTTTAACGAATGTGAAATAAAACGAAAAGTATATAAAAATTGTATAATAAATTTAACAATAAAATCACAGGAGTTGCGTGGTAATAACGAACTTGTACTATTGCGGTAAAAATGCGTTGCGCCCGCGCACCGGACGCCGCATTTGTATCAACGGCGAACATTGTACGCAGATGATTTGGCGCGCTGGATTTTCTTCAACAAAATCTAAATAGTTATAAAGTAAATGTATTAAAAATATGTATATATATATATATATATATATATATATATATATATATATATATATGTATGTAATATGCATATATTGTATAACTTTAAGATGATAGTCAACAAGAATAAATCAGTTTGAAAATATCCTACGAACATGTTGGCATGTTATTTTTCATTGAACGTTTAGATCTGTTATAAGAATCGAAATGACTGAAACTAAGTCGTCCACTATGACTTAAAAGTTCAAAATTCCTACTAAATCATCACTCGATTTTTTAAAGATAAATTAACATTTTGTCTTCGCCATAACCACGCTGCTTTATTCCAGTACCAAAAGTGTTATGGTTTTCGCAGCGTTTCGGATGAATCCTCAAGAATAAAACAATTGCATAGTAGTTCATTTGAGGTTGACTATGAATCTCTATAGTATAAAGAAGCTAGTAAAATTTTTGATGCAATAACGATTGTAAAAAAAATAACCAAAAGTTAAAATATCTCACCATATTGTCATGATCAATTTGTTTTTGCAGGTTCCTCCTGTGTACAGCGGCGGCTGGCACCGGTTTCCTCACGGGCTGATCCCGTGGTGGTATCGAGGACTTTCTAGAATTTCTCGCGCTTAGAATCTTCGTCAACAATATATGGTTATGCCTTTCAATTTCGCGGAGTCTTTCGTTCGGAAACGACATATTTATGCGACGCGTTTGTGATACGGAAATCGACCTGAAAATATATGATGTATCGTATTAAAGTTTATATTAAAAATTGTAATAGGTTGGCGATTTCCACCAATGAAAATACGTCTTTTATTTTATTTACGTTTGTATTTAGTACTATATTTTCCGTTTAAGTGGCAGTAGTATACAACAATTTCTCGTATGTTGCTATTTTTTTACGATGTGACTTCATAAAGTAATTTTGCCGACATCGAATATTCCGTAGAATTAAACTAGAAAAAGTACGCGATAACGGAAAAATGAATAGGTACATCTTTAGGCTCGAAGTAGGTGGTATGGAATCAAAACTTTAACGATGAAAATCTTTGATCACTATTATTGCTTAAAACTACTTAGTAACCTTAATTTTATTGTACTTAAATGCCGAGTAATGATCAAGGCACAGGAAACATTCATGCGCAGTTCATGAAATATTGGTGATGTCGAACAGGTTACATATTGATATTTACCAGTGGCGGATTTGCAGTCTTGGCCGCTAAAGGCCATGTAGTAAGTATCAGCCAACCCTTTCTCAGCTCCCATCATATTAAGTACATAATGAATTTACTTTTTATGCAAACTTTTTAAAAAGGATTTTTGTTATACGATGCGGTGCAGTGCGGCCCACCATAATGTGCGCGAGCCTTTAGAATAATTACGTACTTTGAGTTATTTCTTGTTATCATCAGTGATTTTTTTATCTTGATTGGCCGTCCCTAATATCTGGCCGCCCTAAGGCCGGACCTCCAGGGCCTTAGGGCAAATCTGCCACTGATAATTAAATATTTTTAGTTATATTATAATGCTAGAAATACATTTATAGTGCATTCAGCTTTCCTCGTGACATGTTTTAAATTCAGACACTATCCTAGGCTCCTTCCGCTAGTAACCCTTAATATGCAGAGGCATAGATAGCACCTAGAACTACGGAAATTAACTATATTAAATACGGTATTAACGCACTCTTAGGGAAACCTAGAGCAGAGAAGTAAAATAAGACAGATCTTGCAAATGAGACACTCTGTTTTAATTTATCGTAAACGCTATGAACCTTACGTCTAAACTAAATGGAAATTCTAAATTATGTCTTTCTATAACCAGACTTGAACTTAAATTCATCACTGCCAGTGATTATAGCAATAATATGAAACGATATAACAGATAATATGATGCATAATAAATTTACCCATAATTCGTAGATTTTCCAGAAAGTGAGTTAATTTTTTTGCTAGATACGGATGACTGACTCTTTGTCAGTTTTACAAATGACTGAAGAAGGTCTCCTTTACTTTCACTCATCGCCGACTTCGGTTGTGTATCAGTTTCCTTTGAACCCTCTTCACTCTTGTCATCTTCGAATTCGTCCGAATAAGCATCGTCATTATTTTCGACAGTGTACCCTTCCGTTTTTTCATCAGTATCCGATTCATAAACGCACGTTTCGACGCATATATTTGGTGGTCGCTTCACTGCGTCTACTATACAACCCATTTCCGTAAACTCTTTCGATAATTCATCGATCTCGTTGTTGTTCTCCTCCTGAATTTTAGGTTTCACCTCTTTAGAATCGCCAGATGAATACTGAATGTCAACGTTTAATTCTACGTTACTCTGGCGGCGTGACATAGTGCTCTAGCGTGCTCGATTTGTAACTGTTAGAAAATTTTAATTATTAATTCCTACGTGTTATTTCTTTACTAAATATTTCTTTACGTAAAGTATTCAATAAACTATAAACTTAAATAAAAGCAATTTAACTCTGCGTAAGCAACAAAAAATGTGTGTAAATCAGGGATTCTTAAACCTTAAAGATAACGAAACACGAACCGAATACCTTTTACCTTATGGAACCTCATATCAAGTGATTACAAATCAACACTGAAATCGAGGTAAAAAAGTGTTTTTTCAAATTTGTAATATCATTGAAACACATTATTCGCGCATTATCTCTGGCTACGTGGCCTCTGGGCTATTATACATAGTCAAAGCTAAATACTTGCTAACTACCTATCTATTTACATAAAAATGAAGAGTCCTTGACATTACATATTTTGAACTATTTCGAATAATATTTGTTATTGTGGAATAATAGTAAATATTAAATAAATTATTAAAGACGAATAATAATTATTATATAATAATTCAATAGCTAATAATAAATAATTTTGGCGGAACCCTGATGACTATTCTACGGATCCCAGTTTGGGAATCCCTGGTGTAAATAATACCGCACTTGGAGAAAATAAAACTTAACACTAAGCGAATTAAAGTCTCTAACAAATACTTAATTTGCGGTTAAAATAGAGTGTTTTTTTATGTTATCTGCAACTTAAACTTAAATGTTGCAAGGAATTCTCACAATTATGATTTTCGATATGCACAATTTTATAATAGTGATATTTAGGTACATAGCTAAAAAGCCTAATTTTTTTCTTGCCGCAAATCTGTTAGTAAGTGTTCACTATATCGACTAATTAAAAGGATAACTATTGCAAAACTTACTGAGTGCCTAGAAAAGAAATTAGTGTTAAATAAAATATCAACAATATCAATAAAAACACAGAAAAACACAATCAAATAGGTATCTACTGATAATTATTGTCAAATTTGACTATTTCATTCTACGAATCTTACAGATAGTTCCAATTACATAAACAGCCAGTAGATATTCTTAAATTTCATTTGTTTTACAGATACACTATTAATATAAAAATAAAATGACAATTTTGTTTTCCTGGGAAATCAATAAGAAGCACCTACCAACAACTAAATAAACATTGAGGTGATGTTTCAGAAAACGCAGAATTTCTTAAACTCTTGTTTATACAAATAGCTTCACTTCGGAAATTAAATTATATATTTAAATCTATAGATGCATAGTTTCGCAATAAATATAGCACAACTTTTATTGATATAAATGCATGGTTTGTGTCATTGATATATAATGTCAGGTGCATCTATTTTATTTTTATATGCTTTTGACATTTTGTTTCGTTCAATAATTTCAATCATTCATATTTCGTACGTACAAATACAGGGCTGCCAGATTATAGTACTGTATATCAAAAACGTATAATATAATTATTTTACGTTAATAACCAGTGTCATTGTATATTGATGCAAATTATTTGAATCTAAATTTTTCAAAGTAAAATACTCTTATATTGCAGTCATTATACTAAATTGTTAATTTAGAATAAAATAGATATCGTAAGACGGAACGCTATTATGGCTATGATGACAAGATTTGTATAATATTTGATTTCGTATAATTTCAGAAGCTTATCGGTATAAAAGAAATTGAGTTAATTGGCAACCCGGCATGAATATTTGGTTGGGTATTTCATTTTTTCGATACTATCTAGTGATTTTTGATAATTTCCATGTTATTTAGATATAACTGATTTAATTCTCTTTTTAAAAATGGTAACCATTATAAAGAATCAATTATTAAAACACCTGTCAAGGTGAGTCCAGTGTTCATTTTTATATTTACTTTTGCATTACATATTATCTTTACATAAATTGAGTTTGTCTACATACTATTTACCATTAAATTTTGTAAATAATTTGTACCAAAATTTATTGTTCATGTTATAAAAATTAACAATATATTTTCTTTGTTAGTCCAATCTTGCAATAATAAAGAAAATGGTTTAATAAAGTTGTATGTAATTGAAAAGAGCACCATTATTATCCTATATCATATATTATCCTGTGCTTATCTCTTTATTAGACTCATAAGTCAGTGTTGCTCATTAGCATCAATATTTATTTTATATCACAGGAATAATGTCTATTTGTATAGTATAATGTTTTATGAAAAATAATTTAGAAATGAGGAAATAGATACACATTTGTGCTAATTAATCTACTATATACTAATATTAGTAGGGGGTACTTTCATAAACTACTGCACTAATTTAAAAAATTCTTTCAGTGTTCTGTAGCCTATTTATCGGAGAAGGTTATAGGCTATGAATCATCACGCTAAGACCAATAGGAGCAGAGTACTGCTAAAAATGTTTCAAAATCAGGGTTTTTCCTCTTGAAAGCTTCTACTGCATGTCAGCATTAACCCGAAGTAACTATTACTATGTGGAAGATGCGGTGGGCAGGAGCTAGTTGTGTATAAAATAGTTCATTTTCATCCTGGATATCAAAAAATAAATCTTTGTGGTGTATTGGTTTTATTGATGGAATATTGATCTAATATCCACATCTATGCCCATAAACCCTAGAATGTACCAATGAATTTTTCGTAATTTACATACATTTACCAATATAAATTGGTAACAATATTGGCTAATGATGAAAAAATCCATTGTGAGGAAATCTGAGCCTGACTACATGTATGGTAGTACTATGGTATGTAAGAAAACATTGAGTTGTGGATTTCTTCGAGTTTGAAATGTCCAATATGTTGTGGGCTGGTGTAGTCGGCACATCCCTAGTGGGCTTCTTCAGACTGATAATGATATGAAAGCCTAAATATGAGTGTAGACAAAATTAACATATTCAAAATATTTATAGTGTTTTGTTATCCTAAGAGATATTTCTTTATTTATTTTTAACAAGGACACATTACACATAAGCAATTACTGTATACAATAAGGACATTGCATTAATTTTGGCCACTTTATCATTTATATGTTTGTAGAACATAATGAGTTCATGAGTTATAGTAAATTTACTTCAACTAAAATGAATATTAACAGAATCTCATTAGTAGTTCAATACTTAGTAACATGAAAGTAATAACATGTATTTGCTAAAAATATATTGAAATTTACTTCGTTTTAAGAGGAGTATATGAATAGAGTTTGTATCAAGATCATTTCTCCATGTAATTATGTGATGGAGACACACTAGCTAGTAGACCTTATGCCACAGTACTTTGAACCAAACAACAAAGGGTTATCTTTCTTTCTATGAAATATTAATTTTAATATTTATTTGGAATTGTATTAATTCTTTTTTAGTTCAGCTGTGAGCTACTCACAATTATTTTTTTCGATCTGTCTACGCTATTGACCCTGGAAGGACTTAACAGCTTCACCGGACTACTAACGCGAACGCAAAAGGCACTCAGCCGATTCTGCTCTCAAATTACACTTAATCAATGGACATCTTTAGTGATAGGCAGCAATGAGTACTAAACCCTTCTTATTGAGTTGAAAGTTTGTGGTTGTTTTCCATAAATTACTGTGTTCTATGTATATGCTGAGGATAACTGTTAGTTTTGTATCTAGTTTTCAAGTATTGATATGTATGTATACTGATTATTTTGTTAAGAAAATTCATGCTATGTATATTCAACATGCTCAATGTTATAACACTGAGGCATCATATTTATTTACTTATTACTTTTTGAATACCTATTCTAGAATACCTCGTTCCCACATAGAGTCCTATAGGTCAGTTGCTCATAATGTTGTCGGATTATAAAAATATTCTATTACATAAAAAATAAGTATATCACAGTATTTTAGCACATTAACATGTAATAAGTTAAATTGATAATCCGGTGAAGCTGTAAAGGCCTTGCAAGGCCAAAAGCGTAGTCAGTTTGAAAAAAAAAAGAATTGATAAATTTTATAGTTTATTTATGTCAAAAAAAAATTAAAACAGGTACACAAAGAATCTATCACCAGAACAAATCTCATTGTCTGCATTGCGAGGCTCCGGTGAACTTCAAAACTTGACTCTGGATGAAGATTTGCTGACAGACTTGCTAGAACTGCCAGGGTGGGTGAGACTCACATCAGCAAAATGCAACAAAGCAACATTCAGGATACAATGGACCAAACTCAAAACTGTACCCATCATTTTGGTAATTAAATTTATCTTATCTTTATCATAAAAATAACCTTCACTGGATCAAATAAAAGCCTCATTACTTGACTACAAATGATAAATTTTATGTATTCCATTGTAATTTACTTTATGTATTTACATTCACTGATGGAGCCAATGGCTTTGTACTGATAACTAAAACTATATTTTAGAATGTTGTGTTATTATAGAATAGTGATGAGTGAATTTTATTGAATAAGGAAAATTGGGTTTTAATATTATTCATTGTTTGGTGTTGTACACTTTGTAAATCTTCTTACAAGATGATCATAAAGGAAAAAATGATAAAACACCTGCAAAGCTTGAGGAAAAACCTCTTGTATGGTCTATCCATATAATAAGAATGTAAATGTAACGTGTCTGAAGAATTTTGTGAAAGAAATTGTATTGAAAGAAGTTGTAAAATACATTCCAATCATTTTTAGACATGTCTATCTATCTATCTGTCTAAACACACATCACTGCTAAAGTACTGCGGTCACAATCAAACCTCACCAAGAAATTCATAATTCAAGAAAGTATATCCTTGAGTAACATTATACTTGTTTTCATTAAAATCGATTCTATCTATAAAAAAATATTGAAATTTTAATGAAGACGTGGCTTGAGTAAGAGTGAAAAGTATATAAGTAAATGAGCTTAATATATTCAGATGACTTTACATTTTTAGGCATAACATTAGTTTTCACACTAACAGAGTTGCGGGCACAGCTAGTTATTTAATACCTATAGTATACATTGAATAATCAACAGACACAATTTAAAAGAATTTGGTGTACTTAAAGTTTGGTATTAAAAATAGTTTTTTAATACTGGTTTCCAAGAAAAATCTACAAGTCACACTATATTTAGATTCAGACCGTAACTACATAGCCAAGACAGTATATTCTATTGTATTAAAAATGATCATGTAATTAACGAGTAGGCATGAAATCTCAAGTGGTTGCTAGCTCATTATAAAAACATAATTATCTCATATTTACTATGCATCCTTACTAAAATTTACTTTATACTGTGATATAAATTATCTGAAACAAACAAGATACGAATAAATAAAATAATGCAGTTTCGGTTCACCGCTGCTTCAAGGTTAACTGACTGCCCTCGATCGAGTGGTTATTTAAATTGTAAATTTAATTGCCTTAAAATGTAATGTGATGTTCTGATATCAGATTAACATCGGTACCTATAAATAATAATTAATTGTCTGGCTGACTTCGACTGTTTGAAATGGCTAATCTCAGAAACGAATCAACCGTTCTGAGACTAACACTTTTAATGGGAGATATAGGATTCCGATGAAATTTATAAGTTTCATATAGATTGACTTTTCATCGCAGGTTAACTTTTAAATCAGTTATCCAAACATCTCACTATTCTTGACTGCACAGGTTAAAGTATGTTTAAGCCTGAATATATACACCGTTTGATATTCAACTCATAGAATAGAATGCGTCTATAAGCTGCCTTAAGCGCTCGCCTTAGTAGTCCGGTGAAGCTGTTAAGACCTTGCTGGGTCAATAGCGTAGACATTTAGAAAAAAAAGCGTCTATAAAATAACTAGAACTGGTTTTTTTTTCTATAAAAATAAAATGATAGTGGTCTGCTATTGTGCACGCATTACGTAAAAACTACTGAATAGGTTTCGATTTTTTTTTTGTTTTATTACTCAGACACTTAATAAATATCCTTAACAAAAAAATTATATTACGATATTTTAATTTATTATGTATACATATATTAAGCATGTAAATCTAACGTGTCTGTACTTTTTCCAGGTATAAGTAATAAAATACATCTCAATCATTTTTATAAATGTCTGTCTGTCTGACTGTCTACTTGTAGGAGCACGCAGCACCGCTAAAGTACTGAGTTTACAATAAAACCTCGTCAAGAAAAACACAAGAGATATTCTCGAGCGTAACTTAGTTTTTGTTTCATTTAAATCGATCAACTCTATCAAAAGTTATTGTAATTTGAATGACGGCTCGAGTTAAATACGAGACAGGACTAGTAATCTATACTAGTATTATAAAACTGAAGGGTTTGCTTGTTTGGTTAAACGCACTAAACTCAAGAACTATTTGTCTGATTTGAAAAAAAAAATCAGTGTTATATAGCTTATTTATCGTGGAAGGCTATATATCATCATGCTAACACCGACAGGAGCGGAGAAACAATGTAGAGAGCTAATTTAATATAAAGTTTTAAGAAACTACAATTTTTATAACTATGTACTACACATTCATCAATGTGTTTCTTTTGCCGTAGAGGACCGGCTCACAGGACCCGAACTACGAACGATCTTTGAATGTGCTCTTTGGCTAGCAAGTCTCACATACAATGTAATGTTATATATTCATCCACGCATGCACATATTTTATTATCTTCTTTTATAGAATTTGGACGAAGTTCATATAGCGTTGGAAGTGTGTTCAGAACCACGTGCCATGAACCCAAATACGGCGAGCGCGTCGCCTGTTCCCGGAAAATACAGCTATATACATAAGGTAACTAAATTACATATATTTTATACAATTTGTTTAGGATTCAAATGATTTAATCACTGATATAAAATACCCCTATGTGTCTATATTATTAGATACTGAGGATTTTGAAATGAGTTATTTAATAGTTTAATAATCCAAAATTTTACATAAGAAGCAACTATCATAAAATAAAAAAATTAAAGACCAGATAAAAAATATAAAAGATTAAAGTGTTAAACAATTTTATATACACTGTGACTGTTTAAATAATGACAACCTTCAATCGTGTGATAGCTAATGGTCACATTTAACGTATAAAGTAAGAATATAAATAAAAATACTAATAAACAACAAAGAGAACCATAGTTAAAGTTTGTTCTACAACTCTCAAAAGTATGGGTACAAATTTTAATAAACCTAGGTTGAATGACCGGTGACAAAATCTGTGAGCGACGTCCCGGAGTTTATAACCTTCTATAATAAAACAGACAATAAACCCTCTTGTTTTTTCAAACTTCGAAAATGTATTTTTTTTATTATTTGTTAGTTTGTTGTATTTTCTAGATAATTATGTCAAATATCAAGCACCTATTTTTTAATGGGTTTTGAACGAGTATCGAATATCCTGTAAAAATATTGCTAATGAATAACCAGTCACTAAGTATATTTAGCGGGCCCGGCGGACGTTGCTTGTGTTGATAATAAAAAAATCCTAAAAGTCGACTGCAGCGCCACATTCCCGGGTCCAATTTGGGATCCAAACTATTCTTGAAACTTCCTGAATACATACAAAAGAATTCATCAAAATCTATCCAGCCATTTAGGAGGAGTGAAAAGAATTATATATATGAAGATTTATTGTTACCAATAATTTTTCAGGTTATTGATGGAATCTCTGTGGCTGTGAATCAAGTTCAGGTAGATTTCAATTGTGATGCATTCACCAGCAGTGTTCAGGTATGTATGATTTTTTTTAACCCTCTTATATGATTAGTTAGGTATAGATTCTTTAAATTTGAACAGAACTTTAAGTCGCCTTGTTGTCGCCAATATTACAAAAATGTTAATTTGAGTGCGGATGTTCACCAAATTAGGTTTATTATTGTTTATAACTTCGAAGGCAAAACGAATTGCCATTCATGAATGAAAGTCTTTTTTTGTTCATCAAGATTTGTATGTTACCACTTTTTTTTTAATATTATGTGTTTGCATATTGACAGATTTCTCGAGTGACTGTAGAGTCGAGGACGCCAGAAGGCCGTAGAGGAGACCTAAGACTGACTAGGATCAAATCACCTGATACCGGACAATTACTTATATTTAAGGTACAAATATTCCCTTTTTTACCTATTTCTATCCACTTTGCCTCATTTTTTTGCCTTCTTTTTGGACTATGTGATAGTCTCACAGTGTTGAATTGTATGTGTATATATATAATTTTTTTCCAGGAATTAGAATGGCAGAGTGCTAGAATAGAAGCTAAAGCACACGGCGCTGCCTCTGCAAACTTACCCCCTTTACGACTTCTATTGGGAAATACACACTGTCGTATTGTCATCAAAAAGAGATTGTCAGGTACCCGTATCTAGATATATTATATTAAAATATTTCCAATATATTTTTATAAATAATCTCTGTGCCACTCGCAACACAGTACCTATCCCCTTTGGTGATTTATCTATGTTGTTATTGTAGATTATTCCACATTGTTACTGAATATTTGCCATCAAGTTTATAACGTGTATCTGTCACACTTGATATTGGCGAAATTGCCTACATAGGTAGAGGCCACACCGGAAAGAAAAAAAAAGTCGCTTATCGTGTATATCTGTGTGTTACCTTATTTCAACTAAACTACGCAACAGATTTTGATACAATTTTCACTATCGTTTAGAGCTGTGATTCCCGATGTCTATATCGCATAAAGTATAGAAAATCGGTGAGTTCTATTGGAGTCGTAAAAAAGTGTCTTGAGGCACTTAAATTGGAAACTTTTTAAGTTATAGTTGGTATGGTTGTTGATTGGTGACTGGTCATGAGATACATAAGAATTGAATTATGTATCACATACGTGTTTACCTTAAAAATGCTTACAGAATGTCTATAATTGTATAGAAATATCTATAGAAAATCTACAGAAATTATTTTTATTTTCTACTTGCTATTAAAAGTAATTGGAGTTTTACGACGTTATTTTGAACAGTATGGTATCAACGCTTCTCAAATTAAATATTTTAGTTATATTGGAGTTACATTTAATATAAAACAAAATTGTCCTTTATAGTGAATCATTTAACGATGACATCACAGATTTATAATTGCATTTAACAAAATAGAATATGTTTATATAAAAATTCTTACATAACTTCTATGACTTTTGGTGATATCAAAACTCCAAAAATGTATACATAAATGTATTCATGAGTTTTTGGCGGGATTTTAGTTTGTCATGTAGTGGATTTTATTTTTTATTCATAATCTTGTGTTATTTGACTTTATATTCTGTAAATTTTGTGGTGTTTTACGTAATATTATTAGTTTATTGTGTACAAGTGAAGTGAATGGAAAATAATACCATGGAGCATGAAATTCTGAGATGCCACAAAAACTCCCTGGAAGGTTCTTCTAACAAGGGATCCACTATCTTGTTAGAATATTCATTCACAAGACGCTTAATATTGAAATGATAGTACGACGATTGTAATATTACTGACTACGTGACAATGGCAGTAATAATCTGAAAAATTGATTGCTAAAAAAAAATGTATTAATAAAAATTAATGACGACACATTAGTATATAGAACCCTTGCGAAGCCGACATGACACGCTAGTGACTACTAACATTATAAATGCGAAAGTGTATTTGTTTGTTTTGTTACTGTTTGACGCCTTAACTGTTCAACTGATTATCAAGAAATTTTGCGTAGGTACACGTCAAGGATACAGAAATACATAGGGTATCGTTCGGCCAGAAAAAAGTACTGTTCTCGAATGAAAAATCATATCTACATTGCCTCGAACGTAGCCGCGAATAAAAACTAGTATAATATATTCGTCAGATAAAAGAAATACATGAAACTAGTGGGCCCGGTGAACGTTGTTCTGCCTTTATAATTAAAAAAAAATCCTAAAATTCAATCGCAGCTCTACCTATCGGGTCCTGTTTTAAATTTAAACCAGTCGTAAATCCACCTGAACACACCAAAAAGATCATCAAAATCTGTCCAGTCCTTTAGGAAAAGTTCAGTCACATACACATGGACAGAAGAATTATATATACATATATAGATTGATATAAAAATTCTTGATTTTTTTTCAGATTGCGCCGTAATAGGTTCTCGGTTAGCGATATGCCCTGAGCCCGTGGCGTGGGCTCTAACCGACGGGCAATTACGAGCGGCCCTCGCTTGTGCCGCTGCCCTAGCTTTGCCTGTACAGAAGGCCACCGCTGCTGCTACAAGAGCCAAGGCTCTCCGGAAGGTAAACCACCACTTTTTCCGACTTAGCTGACAATAACTATGTAATTTGTATAAAGTAATATAATAAATCGCCTGTGTCCATCTGGAAAAAATATGTTTTAAATAGTGAAAGAATTTATGAATGGTTCCGAGGTCTACTTTCCTCATATAAACAGACATAAAATATCTTCTGTGACAACAACTGAATATTTTTATCTTCTTGACCTATTCTATTATTTTCTATTTTCTACATTTTTCCTAAATTCATGTTGTTTTTAGATTGAAGAGCCTCTGGAACAAATCCAAAGCCGGTCAACGGCAGGTGATAAGGATGTACTGGCACGTATGTTCGCCAAGCATGACGTAAGAGAGACCTCATACCATTTGTTAGCGCCCAGGATAGACCTGCATTTATGTGATGACCCCGGCTGTAAGTTTTACATACATAATTTATTTCTACAATCTAGATAGTACATGAGCCAATGGTCCATGACTATGAAAAAGAATTAGTTCCTATCTTGAGAAAAAGTATTTTAAAAAAAATATAGGCTTGATTTCACTAAAATTTTCCCCATATAAAATACCATGCATATATAATATTAATAAACTACATCTATACATATAAAAATGAAGTGTCTGTATGTAGCAGCAAAATAAAAAAATTTCACTGATTAGGTATACACGCTTCTGATAGCAAAAATGTTATTTCTAAAATTTTGTCGGTCTGTCTGTTTGTTCCGGGTAATCTCCGAAATGGCTGAACCGATTTTGACGGGAATTTCACTGGCAGATAGCTAAAATTATAGCGGGTGACATAGGCTACTCTAAATTAGACTAAGTGTTAACCACGGCTTCGTCCGCAATGTTATCTCGAAAACGGTTGGACTAATTTTCACGAAACTTTCACCAACAGATAGTAAACATCATAACAAGTAATTCAGTCTATTTTAATTTAGACTAGCTGTTAACCGTGGCTTTGGCCGTAATACTATCTCCAAAATGGTTGGACCAATCTTCACGAGACTTTCACTGGCAGATAACTGACCTTATAAAAAGTAATTCAGGCAATTTTAAATTATACTAGCTGTTAACCGTGGCTTTGCCTATAGTACTTTCTCCAAAAGGTTAGACCGATTTAACTGGGACTTTCACCTTGCCTTATAAAAAGTAATTGAGGTTATTCTATTTTAGACTAGCTGTTATCCGCGACTTTGTCTGTATCATATTTAGCAAGATTTCAACTCATTCTTTATTTTTAATTAGAGAAATAATTATCAACTAATTGTTTACAATTCGATATTATAATTATTGGTAACTTTGAAGATAGAAGAGGTCTTCCTAATAAGATTTTAGACCATAAACGTATTACCTAAAGAGGTCCATAATACAATTTCTTGCAGAACAGACAAGCGTTTATTATTTGTATAGACACAAAATCGTAAGTATAATGACAAAGTTATGTAAATGTAAATCTTTATGATAATATTTTAAGTTATTGTTTCATTAGTTCCTTACACATTGTAAGTGAGCACGAAGACAGTTGTATGGTGGGTTAATATCCCAAATAAGTTGCTGATTCTAAATCTCACTAGGTACATTGTTAGTATTTATATATCTATTGTATACATTACATACTACTGTAAGTGGCGTACTTAGAAATGTTTTTAAAGAGCATTTCTAGAATTGTACATAGTATCCATAAGTTTATAATTCTTTAATACAATTTAAAAAATGCGTGTAGTCACTGATAATTTAGTATAAGTGAAAGAATTTTGAAAATAAGCTACATTTTCGAACTGACTAGTAGTCCGGTGAAGCTCTTAAGACCTTTCTGGGTCAATAGCATAGTCTATTCGAAAAAAAAAATATCACATAGTAATGTTTATAGTGGGTCGTTCAGAGAAACCTTCGCTCGCAAACGGCGGCGCTTTGCAAGTCACATTGGTCAGTATGCAAGCGGACCTGTTCCCATATCACAAGGCATCCAACGACAGAAGACATTGGAGAGGATATAGGTAACTTATTGTCCAGCCTATATGACGGCCAAGGAATTTTTTTTAACCTAAAAAAACACACTTCGTAAAATTAAAATCAAATATTACCATTGTTTCTTATAGTGAGAATTTTTTTACAAGAAAGTTAATTAAAACTTAACAGGTAAATATGTCATATTCAAATCGTATGCAATATGCAAATCTATAAAACATAGTCGATTTTCGCGTCTCTCAGTGCGTTACTTTAGCGCTTTTAAATTACGCGGTTAATTTTGATACAGTTCTCACGACCGTTTTGAGAATTTCGTCTGGAAGATATTCACATATATCTTGTATTTATAGCTCTATGAGTCTAGAAAGATCTCTTTCATACAGACTAGCAGGATCACGTTAAACAAATTATATTCTTTTTTTTTTTCGTTTTTATAATGCATTTTGAGCACATTATGCTCTCTGAACCAATCTAGGCTCCTACATATGTTTATGTTGTTATTATATGTTTTGGTTTCATTTTCTTCATTACTACACATACGCAAAGTCAGGCGGATAGCTAGATAATAATATGTAGCTCTTTAAAGGGCATGATTAAAGAAATATCTATGTAAATTGTTTGCAGGGAAGCGGCAACGCCTCATAGTCAATGGTTGTCTCAGGCACTGTCTTCATTCTGCACAACATTGCTCGAGTCACTTGACCCGAGACCTATAAATCCTAGTAATAAGGTAATTTATTACACTGATTAATGCATATTAATTATTATCATCACATAGTATAAAACAAACTCCTCTGCCGCGTCTGTCTGTCTGTCTGTTCGCGATAGACTCAAAGATTGCACGGATTTTCACGTGGTTTTCACCACTAGATAGAGTGATACATGAGAAACATTTAGGTATACTAGTGGACGCCCAGTGGTCGACATTCGAACATAGCTCAAGTTGTGTTATAAATATAATAATAGTTATATGTTATAATATCATTGTCGAATGTGGGATGAAAAGGGTAATTGGAACGTAAGAGTAAAAAAATACATACAGTCGAGCATAGCAACCTCCTTCGCAATCTTTCTTGAAGTAGTGTGAGTAGTGCATATTTTGATTAATTTAATGTACTTCGAATGCATTTTATATAAAGTAAGTAGCTTTCTGCACTTCTCCGCCATATAAACTTTAACTGTGCCAAATATCAAGTTTATATGTTCACAGAATTACCTTAAAAAGGGATACAAAGTTTTTGCTTCACGTATTAATATATAAATAATTTGTAATTTTTTTATTATCAGAACATATTAGATCAGATTTTTATTATCAGATTGTCTAACGCTATATATTTTAAAATCTACAAAGAAAAAAACTATAGTTCGCAAGTGCAAGGAGTGTAACTAAAAATGATGGCTTTTCTCAAAACATGGTAACCATTTTATGCATGTATACAACACACGTATCCACAAACATGTAACTCTTGAATGTAAATATACAACACTTGAACCAGGGCCTAGTATTAGGTAAGGAAGACAGCATAAAGATTATGAATATAAAAAATAATGTATACTATCCCACTCTCTCGCATGACATATGCTATAGATGTGTATATTTGTATCTTTTTGACATAGATGGTTCGTTTTATCTAGTTTCAAATACCAACGAGTTTAAGAAGTATTTACTTCAAAATTATATTATGTAATTTCAGACAAACCAAGGTGAAAAGACTGAGGAACAAAAATTTAACAATGTGAATCACAAACCATCTCCAACTACCAATGCAAACACCACTTCAAACGCTCCGTCCACAAATACAACAACTTCACAGGGTTCGTACTATAGAACATAAGTTATATTCTCAAACTGCTCAGGTAATATACTGATTTCGAACGAAAACTA
This sequence comes from Antheraea mylitta, assembly GCA_014332785.1. Taxonomy (NCBI): domain Eukaryota; kingdom Metazoa; phylum Arthropoda; class Insecta; order Lepidoptera; family Saturniidae; genus Antheraea; species Antheraea mylitta. The sequence continues at coordinate 4,953,423 of JACEII010000016.1, forward strand.
TTAAATAGACTGAGAATTTTTTTTATACTTCACGATTGGGCCCGCCGGATATTGTTTTGCCTTGATAATAAAAAAAAGCATAAAATGTAAACACAGCGCCACCTACCAAGTCCAATTTCGTAAACACAAACACACACGACACATTAAGTTTACCCACATTCACAGATAGAAGAATTATACCAGGTGTTCGGTTAGTCCTTTACAATGTTCTAAATATAATAGTCGCATTTAACATTTAAAATAATAATATCATAACAAATACTAATAACAACAAAGAGGACCTAAGTTAAAGTTTGTTCTAAGACTTTCAAATATAAGCACAAACGTAATAGACCTAGGTGCAATGACCGGTGCCGAAAGCTACATGGGGCCACCCGAAATTCCTTCGATTGAATATATTTCTAGATAATTAGGTCAACTATATCTTTTATCCTTTTTTTTAATCTATTTAGAACGAGAATCGAGTGCAGATTATCCTTCATAGATATTGCTACTGTTTAAACTTTCAGCCTCTATATGTAAAGATATATTTTTGTAGTGGATTTTATATTCTATATATAATTTTGTGTAATTTGACTGTATATTGTGTAAAATTGATACAATGTTATTACAAACTATGGAATACATGCTTTAAAAAGATTACGTTTTAAATGCACCGCGCTCGCTGAATGTTCGCTATCTTCCTCTTCTGTCTCGCTTTGGTTATGTTAGGTTAGACTTGGTTTTAGGTAGGGTTGGGTTAGGCTCCTGGGGTATGAGGGGGGGGGTTTGTATAGGTTAGCGTAGGCCGGACGGGACCTCGGGGTGGCTCAGGTGGAGGAGGAGTAAACCTCGGTAAAAAATCATTACGGGGTGGCGGCGGAGCGGGTGGCCTCTCCGCTGCCAGCCGAACCCAGGGGGAAAGGATCGGTGGGCCTGGACTCCTATTGCACGGGTTCAGGGAGCTGTGAGGCAGCCTTACAACCGGGTTGCCTCAGCTGAGTGTGGCGTGGGAAACGCCTGCCGCCGGGCCCATTGCGGGGCTTGCTCACGCAACCCCGGGACACCCCCATAGTGCAGCGTAGGTTGTCGTGGAGTTTTAGCCGGTTCGAGTCGCAGTTTTTGCGCCACCCCTGCGTGGCTCGCAAGTGGGGGTGGGCGGTTCAAGTCAGGCTTCCCTCCGGGAGCTCTGGCCCAGTGTATGAGGATTTTCTCTACACGTTAAAAAAAAAGGTTAGACTTGCGAACAAAAGAATAACGCAAACTTGCCTCGGGCCAGCGCTGTGTATTTAGTGCGAAACCTTTTTAAAGCAAGTATTTAATACGTATTTAACTATTTTGCAATAACACCGATGGTGTTTTACTTAATGTGGTTCGGTTATTATGCATAAGTGAATGGCAAACCGTGAATTCTGATATGCCACAAAAACTCCCGGGAATTTTCTAATAAGGGAGCCACCATCTTGTTGGAACATTGAAATAATCGCACGACACTTAAACTAACTACCTAAATCCATCGACGCGGTGTACTAACTCGGTAATCCCTAAGCTATCGATTTATTTTCAGCATCACCCACGAGAACAAGGATCCTTCAACAGTTGGGAAAGCTTATGACAACATGCTTAGTACTTAGGATAGATGACTTCACTGTATACAAGGTAATGTTTAATTTATCTTCAATTCGTGCATTTATAAATCTTCAGTCATCATCATCAGCCTCTAATAAACTCACCGCAGGGCCATAGTCTTCCTACTGTTGAGAAGCGTGGGTATAATCACCAACCCACTATATATTGATGTTTTCAGACTCCGAGAAATCCACACTTTTGTATTTTCCCACATACAGTCGTATTACAAGAACATTTCGCAGGTTCAAGTTTCTCATGATGTTTTTCCCCAGCATCAGCCGACAGTGTACCAATTTAAATTTATTTATTGATTTACAACTGTAATAATCCAACTGCTTACAGTCCCATGAATAAAATAATAACAATAACTAAAACCTAAAATGAACCTTTGAAAAATAAAACAAAATACCAAACATAATCTAGAAATTAATGAATTTAAGCGAATTCCAAAAAAAATGTTGCAACGTGACGTGGTTCTAACCTGAGGACATTGAATAGACATTTCACCAGCAGGACTGCTCGACGACCACGAGTTTTGTCTTTAATACTTCACTTTAAATATATTATAAATATCTTTGAAAGGTGTCGACAGGGTCAAAATCTCGAGAGGCGCCGCGTGCTCTAGTTAGTGCAGAAAAAGCGACGTTACCCGGAGATGCTGGACTCTTACATGCAGAACTTACATTCTTCTACTACCCTGGAGATGTCTATTTTCCAGGTAAGTTACACAATAATCATCGATTGCAACATTAATTATAGTATAAATATTTTGTTATGTTTAATTATAGTATAAATCTTAACAAAACATAGTCTATAATGTCGCAGTGATAATATAGTTCCTACTAGCCTCTGCCCGCGACTTCGTTCGCGTGGAATAAATACAGTAACACGCAGCAGTTCTCAAAAGGAAAAAACATCCCATCTTTTGGAACATTTTTCACCTGTGTTCCACTCTTATTGGTCTTAGCGTGATGATGTATAGCCTATAACCATTCTAGATGAATGAGCTATATAACACTGATAGAATTATTCAAATCGGACCAGTAGTTCCTGAGATTACTCCCTACAACTTCACAACATCACAACGTCACAACATCACAACGTCACAAACTCACAAACTTTACTTCTTTATAATATTAGTATAGATTAGTGAAAAAAAAATGAAATCTGGACTAATCGTCTCTAAGATAACCTCGTATAAACACATGTATAGTTGAAAAATCCTAAGAGAGGAAAGAGAAAAAATGATTGTAGACTAGGTTTTGGCTGCGGTTTCGCTGGCGTTAGTGTAAATTTGATCTATCCTTTAGGAACATTTCTTTTGCGAATAGAAGATATTCTATATCGTTTTCTGTACCAGATTAAGTAAAAAATCATAAAAAAGTAAAGTATTTAAAATTTAAACCACTACTGAAAATTGTACGTCTTTCGATATAAAAATAATATAAACACTCAGCAAGTCGGAACGTTTGAAAGATTTAGAAAATGGTACTATAATAGTTTTTATAATTTAATTTTATAAAGTATGTATAAAGCAAGAGCTCTAAAAGGTGCAAATACCAAGAATACCGTCACCACTGAATACCAGAAATTAATATAAAATTAAACTGTAAAGTGAATTTAAAATAATAATCGAAGTACACGACTAGTACACGAGATGCTTAAAAAAGTTTCAATTTAGTTAGTAAACTGTAGGTGGTAGAACCACACTGATGCTATAATTGATTTCAGCATGAATGGGTCGGCTCATCCGGGGTAGCACCACCCTCTCACAGAAAACCGACGTGAAGTAACAGTGCTTGTATTGTTACGTTTCATTTGGTTAGTGAGAGCGCCGGCGACCCACTTCCCTCCCCTCTCTACCCCTACCCACTCCTCCTTTCCCCACCAACACAGGCTGGCAACGCACTTGTGACTCATCCGGTGTTGCTGGTGTCTATGGACGGTGGTGACCACTTAACGTCAGGTGTCTCACCTGTTCGTTTGCCTCCTATGGTATAAACATAAGTGAACCACCTGACCATCATTTCGTTACACTATTGAATATTAGAAAAAAAGATACAAAGTCGAGACTAAATGCTACGTATCCAGTGTCCTCCTGTTATCAAAAAAGAAATCTATTTTCTCTTGAACTGACAGAATGTACATAGTTACTGCTTTTTTTTTCCTCGAAATGACTACGCTATTGACCCATCAAGGTCTTAACAGCTTCACCGGACTACTAAGGCGAGCGCTTAAAGCACTCAGCCGACTTTATTATGGCAACCATCTCAAGGGTGCACGGCACACCTCGGCTTGGCTGTTGCCTGTTGCATGCAAAATCGCGACCTATCTTAGCTAGCCCAGCTAACTATTCATATATGTATGAGTTGTTGAACCGTATATGTGTACCAAGCATACACGCCTCAACAACTCTTCCATATATTTATTATCGGAAAATTGAGAGTTTTTCAGTTCGATAAGGGAAAAAAGTAAACCCTTCCACTTTCATGTGTAAGCGTGTCGGCGTGCACGTGTGTGGGGGTGATCGTGTAGTGTTGTAGCGGTGATGTATATTTGTGTGTCACCGTATCGCGCAGGCAACGCACTCAAGGGCTCCCTACCGACGGATCGAACCTAGGCTTGAGCCGCTGCCGTGGGAGGCCTAATCGGGTGTGCGGGAGCGAAATTAACCCCCAGACCACGACGGCGTGATCTGTGGTTACGCGGGCGGGGGCGTGAACACGCTCTGTTTCGAGGGACAGGCTGGTACTGATCGTTCGCTGACGTGATTGGATCAGGAGGGTCGGTAAGAATGTGTCGCGGACGTCTTTTATAATGCGCAGCGTTAGGTACGGGTTCATAGTTTGGTCATTGTTACTGCCTGAAAAGTGTTTGAACTGGTATAATAACTATACTATTTTGCTAATTACAGTACCGTCACCAAAATTATATGTGCAATTAAGTCCTATACGTGTATCGGTGGACGTTAACACCGTTGTTTGGCTCGGGGCGTTTCTGCCGCATGTTGCTAGAGCATTGAATCCTAATACTCAAGCCGATAAGACTTCTCCTCCAGCTACTTATATGGACGTTAGAATCGAAGCAATCATGCCTAAGGTAACATTGATTCTTTGCTAATAACTTTATTTTGATTTTAGTAATCATTTTTATGATGTTTTGAATATACAGCGCGACACCAAAGTTGAGTCCCGGACTAGGTGGTGGCATCTCTTCAACCGGTTGCGGGATTGCTGATATTATTTCTATAGATGTTGTAGCCAAAACTTCACTGTCTCGATCCAGCATAGATGGCGCCATAGTTGCTTCCGAACCTGGTTAAATGTATAGACTGCATATACAGGGCGACTGGTTAGTCGCCAGCAATATTTTTACAGGATAATCATTAGTCGATTCTCGTTCTAAGTCAATTTAAAAAATTGGCGCTTAATATTTGATCTAATTATCTAGAGAAAAATAAAACAAATATTTACTCTACCTCAGGTGATTTACGCAAAAACAAACTAGTGTAATAATAAGGAAAACAATGAATCACACCGTGCCGCGAAGGCCCGACCGCGTTTCGTACTTCGACGCGCCCCTTTATGTTGTTTATTGTACCTAGATGTGATATTTTGACGTTTATAATTATCGTTCCCATACTTTTAAAAGATTTATAATAAACTTTAAATAAGCTTCTCTTTTTTATTTATTAGTATTTGTTTTGATATTATTATTATAAATGCCATCATAAACTCCCAAAGGATTGAAGGGTGTTAAATGTCACTGATGGAGATCGAATACTGGTAAAAGGGTTACCACTGCAAAATTTTTACTCTAGTTTGGAGAAACGTAGACGTGTGTCTAATTAGGTATTCGTTTATATTTTCGTTAAAACATTTTTTTTAAAGCTGATATAATTTTTCAGATAGTATTGGAAGCTGGCGTAGAACACGTGTCACAACAACGTGACCGGCCCAAAGAGTTGCATGTATGTACAGCGCGAGCCACTCTCACTAATGTTCGGGAATCACACAGAACTAGTAAGTTGTCTTTGATAATAAATTGGTTAAGAGATTAATTGACTAACACATGCCATCTAAAAGTTAAGACGAAAAAAAACTTCCATGATTTTATTGAATTTATTAGAAACAATATTGTATATTTCATTTTTTTTTTTAGTTTTAGCATACTTTCCATAGAGGTTATAATTACCCGTTATGATTTATTTTTAAAGTTTAAGACCTACGTTCAAAAAAGTATCTTTCTAATACTCGTTATGAGTTGTTAAAATAGTGGCAAACGACGGGTTTGACCGTCGGAATGTTAATTTGTCTGTATTTACTTATTAATTAAGACTATTTTAATTTGATTTATTTTAAAATACTCTTTTTTTATACCATAGGAACCAAACGAACAGGATGTTACCTGTCACCTGATGTTAAGTGATCACCGTCGTTCATAGACACTTGCAACTCCAGGGGAGTCGCGAAGTGGAGAGGGGGAAAGTGAGGAGAGTTGGGCCTCCTGCGCTCTCACTGACCAAACGAAACGCAACAATGCAAGCAATTTTACTTCACGTCGGTTTTCTGTGATAGGGCGATACAAACCCCGGAGGAGGCGACCCATTCATGCTAAAGCTAGTAATAGCTTTAGTAGATAAATTACTATAGCAACAATGTTAAACACAGAAGTACAATTATAATCCATTTATTATTTTTTTTTTAGACACCGCTGGGACGAGAGCTGACTTAGCATCAATATTGTCAGCGCTCCGGCGAACTGCACCTCCCAGGGGACAGTTTCCGTGTACAAACGAGGATTTGAACCCAATACATGAGCAGTTCATATTACATGCTGATAGTATGTATGCAGAATTATTCTTTAACACATTCACGCCGGCGCGTACCACCGGTGGTACGCGCCGTCCGAAAATACAGTCTAGTGCGGGCCACCGCTGGTACGCGCCGCCCGAAAAGACAGTCTAGTGCGGGCCACCGGTGGTACGCGCCGGCGTGAACGTGTTAAGTACTATTATTATCATAAAGACAATTATTTTTACATATTTCGTCTAATCGTTCATATTCTTACCAAGAAACCTTTAGTAATTTTAATTATCTCTATATAAATGGAGGAGAACAAAATAGATCTATACATGTTTCTGGTCTATTTGTCAACTGATTTTCTTTCTATAAGATACTAAACTCATGACGTGGTTTTTAGCAAAAAAAAAAAAAAAATAGAAAAACCGAGTTTTTTTTCATTGATGAGTTAAAACCTTTATTCGTACATTTATAAAATGTGAACATAAAACTTTGTACCCCTTAATGTGGTCATGTTTCTACTACTGGACGACAACTAGTTAATATTATTTTCCTTTAAATTTCAAAGTTGCTACAAATCTACTCAATGCTTGTATTTAATGCAGTTTCTTAGAGAGAACAGATGTCTAAATAATTCCATTTTTCAGATCTAGATGATATAGAGAGAGGCACATCTATAACCCCTGAGCTCCTATGGCGTGAGAACAGATCTGTGTGGTGCGCTCGGATAGAACCTCTATGGGCAGATTTGTGTGGTGCGAAGGCCACTAACTACAAACCGGCGCCGCTACTTGATGCAACTCCACTCACTGCTTGGGTATGAATATATGTTTTTTCGTCATATTAACTCATAATTTGTAAGTGATAGAGACATACTGAAGCTCTAACTGATTTTAGCATGAATGGGTCGGCTCGTCCGGGGTAGTACCACCCTCTCACAGAAAATCGACATGAAGTAACAATGCTTGCATTGTTGCTTTTCGTTCGGTCAGTGAAAAACGCCAGAGGCCCATCTTCCTTCCTCCCTAACCCTTCCTTTCCTTCCCTTCTCTTACCCCGCACCCATATACAGGTTGGCAACGCACTTGCGAGTCCCCTGGTGTTGCTAGTGTGTATGAACGGTGGTGATCACATAACATCAGGTGTCCCACCTGTTCGTTTGCCTCATATGATTTACAAAAAAAAGTAATATATCAACCTCAAGAGCACCGCAGTTCTGGATCCTAATATACTACTCATTATATATCAAAAATATACAAGAATTGCTCACTTAAAATTATTAGATACATTTGCTTTTGAAATAATCACATTTACCAAATCCTAGTGATACGATAACGTTATCAGATATATTTGGAGGAAGGCTTCTCTCGGATATGGGTGGTGGGGCGTACTTCAGGGCTGGCGGGGCTGCAGCTGAACCACTACCAGCTGCTGTTCCTGCTGCGGCAGCTGGAACGCTTGTCAGAGATGACGGCGTGGCTGGCTCATGACGCAGACAGACAACCTGATGCCAAAGACGGGTAATAAATATATCGGGTGACTGGTTAAACACTAGCAATATTCAAGGACATGATACTCGATTGTCACATTAAACATATAAAGTCATTATATCAAAACAAATTCTAATGAACAACAAAGAGAACCTAGTTAAGTTGGAGAGCGCTTGGATTGATTTTTTTAAAACTAAAAGTCGATTTTAGATTATTTATTACAATAATATCGATTTGATAAAATAGTTATAAACTTAAAACTATTACGGTCGATTTTAGAATTCCTAACCTATGTGTTTAATCTACGAGGAACGATGCTAGACTCTACCGAATATTCTAATGTAATTCTTATCCTACTTATTGTAATATGCTGACCTAGTGTCTATTTCCCATCCTGTTCGGGGAACGCTAGGCAAGCTTAACTTGGTTTAGGCATGTGTACGGAGTCTATGGGAATGTCACCTACCTTGGTTAAAATTTATTGTATCTGGTGTATGAGTCGTTACAAACTAAAATTAACACATGGGAAAAAAACAAGATGGCAAACATAATTTAAAAATTGAAATATGATATAGGTACTTACTTGCTGTTGTTGAAATGGTCCTGGATATATGTGTTTGTCTTTTTGAATATGAATGCCTGATGGTCAAATATGTCTAATGAAATGTGCTTAAATGCGAGCTGATTGTATAAACGAGTCGTAGCTACAATTGGGTTATAGTAAGATGTATTATTCGTAAAAGTTTAAAGAATAAATGTTTTAGAAAAACAATGATCAAAATTAGTGTGTCATTGTAATATGACTAGAACATAGTGTAAATTATTTTTTGGTCACTGTTATATGCTAGATGATTCATCACGGCAGATTATACTTTAAATTTATCGATGAATTACAATACTAAATCGAGGTGGAGTTGAACACACAAACTTCAATTTCTTACATTGACATGGTTATTTCAGTTTTACAAAAATTGAAATTTTATCCAAAGTAAAGAAAAAGCTGAGTGCTTATAGATCAAATCAAATATCAAAAAGAATTTTTATTCTATTTGGCATGTGTTGTTACCATGGGATTGTTTTCTCTTTTCTATGATCATATGGGGTCTTGCGAGTTCTCGATTAATTTAAATAACACTTACGTGATATGTAATCGTTATTTTCCTGTATGTAAATAGCGTGACACGTGATTAATTCTACCACTTGTTATATAACCCGTGAAACATGAATTGTTAAATGTCTATGTAAAATAGAAAAAGTGCTATTTAAGAAAATTGCACTTATTCTTTCATAAGAACAATAAAACTTTATAAAATAAAGTTCGCCGCCTTGTCTGTTTATCTGTTCGCGATAAACTTAAAAACGACTGAGCGGATATTCGTTCAGTTTTGCGGTTTTCATTAATAGATAGACTAATGCACGAAGAAGTTTTAGGTGTATAATTTGTCAAGATTGTTTTGTAAATTGGTTGAAATAACGATAAATGTTGGAAGTGTCGGAAAAGTCTAGCCGCTTTGGAGTTTTCTTCGAAAACGCTCCCTAATTAATCCCTTTGACATATAAAAAAACAATTGACATAATGAACCATGCAGACGAAGTCTCGAGAATCAGCTAGTATTATAGAACATTAGGTTTAAAATTGTTAAATATATTTGTAATGCTCCAAACGTATGACGTATGTTTGTTACAGATCTATTGTAGTAGGTATAGTAGTGCCAGCAGTCGAGTTAACATTCGTGCTTCCTTCCAATTGCCCCGGACAAGAGTCTTCCAGAGATTTAGATAGTGTACCACTCGACTCATCCAGTTTGCAAGACATGAAGATGGGTAAGCATTTCTATATCAGGCGATTGTTTAAATTTTTAAGACGTTTTAATCTTTTGGTAGTTCATAGTCACATTTAACACATAAAATAATAATTTCAAAACAAATACTAGTAAACAACCAAGAAAAGTTAAGTTAAAATTTTTAAAAAGTGTTTCAAAAGTGTGGGAACGATACTTTTAAACGTAAAAAAACCATATCTAGGTTTTATGAATAACATTAAAGGGGCGCTTTCAACGTTATTCATTACGTAACTGCTTATATTTGGAACGCCGCACGGTCCAACAAAGGGAGGCGGAGCGCGGGTCGAAGCGCGGGACCTTATTATTACACCAGTTCGTTTTTGTATAAATCAGCTGATGTTGAGTGTATATCAGTTTTGTTTTACTCTAGATAATTAGGCCTAATATTAATCACCTATTTTTTTAATGGATTTAGACAGAGCTAATGATTATCCTGTAAAAATATTGCTGGCGACTAACCAGTCGCCCTGTATATGCAGTCTATACATTTAACCAGGTTCGGAAGCGACTATGGCGCCATCTATGCTGGATCGAGACAGTGGAGTTTTGGCTACAACATCTATAGAAATAATATCAGCAATCCCTCAACCGGTTGAAGAGATGCCACCACCTAGTCCGGGACTCAACTTTAGTGGTGAGTATAATTCATAGATTAACTGATTATTTATTTATTTTTATTTTATTTTTGGCAACAAATATAATAATAGATTTTCTGCCATTGTCGAGTATGTAATGATATTACAAGTTTCTTGCGATCATTTCAATGAAATAACAATATGGTAGCCGTCTTCATAGAATTCTTTAAGGAGTTTTTGTGGCAAGCCAAACTCCATCCTCCATGTTATTATGAATAAAATATAAAATCCATTACATAACATTCCAAGATCACGCCAAAAACTCCAACCACCTTTGTTATAAATGTGTAGTTATTTAACAAAATAAGCTTAGTTTAATTTTCGCTGTTTTAATATTTTACGTTACTTTTGCATGTTAAATGTGAAAGTTGTAAAAAATATACTTATATTAAAAATGTAAAATATGAACTTCGTTCTCGGTGTATAAAAACTGTATCTTAAAAAAAATACATTCTTAATCAAAGGGTTGAAATTGGATTTAGTTCATTTTGAAATGTAACGACTCAAATGTGTATTTACGATATCAGGTTTCTCGTCGATGCGTCGCGGTCTGACGTCACTAGTGACGTCACTGGACAGTGCGCTGACGCGTGACGACACGCGCAGTGACGCCGCGTCGACGGCGAGCTCGGACAGTGACCGTTATGTGGTCGTCGGACTCGCCGCCGAGTCTCCTGATGATGCTGACGTCGCGTTCAGGTAAAATATCTCTTATTTACCATTTTAAAGCTTCCATACTTCATATCAAAAGTGAACATCATCACCATTGTCAGCCTGTAAGAGATTTGTATTAAAATTTGTGATTGGTTTTTTTTTTTTTATTTAAGACTGGTCTTATGTTTCGTTATTGACGCTTCTGTGCAATAGTTATCAATAGTTGTGTTTTTAATGAATGTAGTAATTGTTTTAAATAATTGATATACCAGATTCCCTTTTCTGTTAAGATGTTAGAATTAATGTTAATAAAAAAAGTACAATTCTTGCTAACAAGTGACGCGACAATTCGTTCCAAATTAAGCATGTATTTACAGTTTAGTTGATCGGAGACCGTGCGTCGCTTGCGCAATACAATTTGCGTAATCGTCACTCACGAAGCGATATATTTTGGTTTTAAAATGCTGTTACAAGTAAAACCCACCACAAACTTGGGTAGTACCACCCGCTCACAGAAAACCGACGTGAAGTAAAAGTGCTTGCATTGTTGCGTTTCGTTCGATCAGTGAGAACGCCGTAGGCCCACCTCTTTTCCTCCCTCCCCATTTACTTTCCTTCCCTTGCCCTCCTCCTCACCCATATACAGGATGTCAACGCGTTTGTAACTCGTCTGGTGTTGCTAGTGTCTATGGACGGTGATGATCACTTAACATCAGGTGATCCACCTGTTCGTTTGCCTCCTATGATATAAAAAAATGAAGGTGCATATATAATCACTAATATATAGATGTCGGTATTATTTCGAATTCTATCCAACTTCACAAACTATAGCTTAATTAATGTACTATTGGGTTTAGTTCAGTGGTAATTCTCAAAAGGACATAAATACTTAAAAAAACCATATAAAAATATTACAAGATGAATGCGAGTTACAAATGGAAATCATATTTGTTAATACAAATGTATTACTTAATTATCTTCTCATATTTTAAGTCTGTCTGTATGTTTGTTAAGCGAGTCTGAAACTCTTGATATCCTCAATTCCAGTAAAATTAATATACTGAAGCTTAAATTAAATGTCGTAATTTTTTTAGTTGTAGTCTATTATTTACAGGGAGTTTGAACATGGTCGTGCTTCAAGCGGTGTAGAGGTAGCAGCAGAAGTGGTGGAGAGATCATCATCTCCAAGCGACCATTCGGTTACGAGTTCCTGTAGAAGAAGAGATGTGGTGAGACAACGGAATTGATTTTCATACACTTTAGCGTCTCTATAAAAACACATAACTCCGGTTTTCTCATTGATAAACTATAACCAGATGTGTACAATGGGAATAAATCGTATATTACTATGTAAAGAGTTCAAAGACTACACTTCTTTTATCGTTTTTTATGATCATACCAGAATAGATTATAAGTCATAATCCACTAAACATAACATTTATTAAATTGAATATCTATCTATACTAATTTATAAAGCTGAAGAGTTTGTTTGTTTGTATGGTTGAACTCGCTAATCTCAAGAATTACTGGTCTGATTTGAAAAATTATTTCAATGTTATATAGCTCATTTATTGAGGATGGTTATAGGCTATATATCTTCACGTTAAGAAACAGGAGTGGAGCGCCAATTAGTGGAGGAATGCTAGTCATGCACCCGCATGCTGGTCCACACTTACGCGCTGAGCGGCAGAGGGGTTTTTAGTCGGTAGGAGTCCGACATAACCCCACGTTGTCCCCCGACAACGTGAGGCGTATCCCAAGAGGATTTTCCCCTCTATAAAAAAAAAAACTACTATATAAATTTTTGGATGATAATTTTGACAGCTCATAATAGGGATGGGTTAGTGTTCAATCGAAAATTAATTAAGTCCATTATCGACTTCTATTTTTTGTTTTCCTGAAATAAAACTATTCTTTCTGACGCCGAGTTTCCTAAAGGGCAACACCCCCCCTTTCGGTCCCTTTGTTGTCGAGATATTTACATTTTTAGAAGATCCTCGGACTGGTTACAAGTTGATGTTAAAATCAAAAATACCAAAAAATAAATAAAATTATCGTCGTAATTTTGACAAGACATATTTTAATAAACATAGTAAACGTTAATAATTTAAGAACGTATCTGTTTATTAATTATAGCTATTTATTTGTAAAAATTGTCACTACTTCTAGTATGGAAAAATATATGGTGCAATTGTGTCTAGATATCTACATCTACGTGGAGACTCCATAATATTCACTTAGTACATCAAAGTTCAAGTGGAAAGTCCTGCATGCGGTTCACAGCCAATGACTTAAAAGCTGATGAGTGCACAGCGATACCCTGGGATGAGTTTCAGGTATGATTTACTTCACTATTGAACACATGCTTATATTTTTCATATAATTATATTTTATTTTCTTTTTATATGTAATCACACTCCACATATCTTTATACACATTAGATTTACTCGGAGATCTATATATGATGTTGAATATATATATATATATATGAGAATTAAAAAAACAGCGTCTATAACTCGGAAGTTATTCTTTTAACCGATAATGTATATCCTTTACTAATGCTTCACAATTCTTGTCTTACTCTATAGCGTTCATTTTCTCCTCTTATAAGGTTTTTTTCTTTCTATTACTCACTCTCCCTCCCTCTCCCCTTTATCTCTCTTTCTCTAGTTGGCAATTAATGGATTTTTCCAAAAAAATTGTAATAATCCTGTTGTATAATTGTATAGAAAGAGATTAAAGCGAACACAGAACAAAGTGATTTACAAATAATTTAATAGAGAATTGGTAAATACATCTTTATGCAGATTTTGCCATTTTACCAATTTTTTCGTTATTATTAAATATTTAAACTTCATTTTCGATTATCATGATATTTTAAAAACCAGTTCAATTATAATCATCCTAATTAACACCTGTATTAGTGAAAAACCATAAAGATTTAAGCGCCATACAAACGAAAATAGACCTTATGATGCAAAGGTTAGCAAACAGTTTGGCAGTATAAGGTTTAAAAAAATACTGGATTTATTACAAGATTTGAATAATTATAAATGATGTAATGTGAAATTCCAATTATTATGCAAAATGTATTATTACATTATTATTTAACTTTTAAGAACTATTTTTGTACTACACCACGAAATGTCCAACTTAGCTATTGTATTTATACTTTTAGGTTAGAAAAAATATTTTACATTAAATACTGAACTAAATATACATTAAACTATTACAATATGAATATATCAAATTAAATATTGAATAATTTAGACAAATGAATATGGTAACAATAGTTTTTAGCCAATTAACTTTACTATTATACTCTCACCTTATTTCATATAAAACTTATTTCAAGAAAATATACAATATTTTATCGATCATAAGAAAAAAAAAACGAAATATATTTTAAATTAGATATAATTTTTATGAAAATAATATCAAATACATGATAATATAAAAACCATATATGATCTGAATATAATTAAATATATTATTGTGACCATAGATTTATAGACTCATATGGTACATGTACTAAATGTCTTTATCAATGGCGGGAAATTTAAAATTTTTTAAAAAAGCGCGCTGGGACCAATCAGTCCCAAAGCTAGTATCCAGGTTAAAAAACCGACACACACACGTTTTACCAATTATTTTAAACAGCATGGTATATAAACAAATGTGTTAATTCATTTACAGTATTATTTTTTTGTCATGGTCTATAAATTATATTTGTTATTATGTGTTATGACTTTACTCAAGAATTTTATTTCACTATGTTATCACTATATGCACATATCGCACCATTCCTGGAATAAATCTCAATATAACCGAACTTTCAGTAGCGTGGAAAATCTCTTTTGCAAATAAAGTTGTAGAATTAGACAGCAAAGAGATGTTAAAAGTCACTGTAACACACTACGATTATTATGTTAATTGAAACAAATATTACATTACTTGATTCAATGTTACTTAGTAATTTATTCACTCCGGTATAGGTCAATAGTAGTTTACGAACCTTCTATATCATTTGCATAAATAATTAATTCTATCAACACAGACAGTCTATTTGTGAAGAATTAATTTGAATGTTTTTTTTTTTTGAACTGACTACGTTTTTGACTTAGCAACGTTTTAACACCTTCACCGGACTACGATAATTTGAAACAAACAATACTTGTATACATAAAAAAATCTATAGAAATTTTTTAGTAAGCTTTTACGCATGTAAATTTATCGCCTACTCATTCCAACTCCATTTAGAAACATACAGAAAATATTAATTTTAATTACAATAAAACAATTTTTAATGAAAATGTTTTGCAATTTAATGTTTGCAATCATTTTTTCTTTTTTGTAGATACACGAAATTTGTAGCGTGTAACAAAAAATTGCTTGTAAGTTAGCACCTCCAAGACATGCAAACCTTTATTTCAGGATGGATGCGAAATACATATATAATACTGTATTAGTTATATTTTTCATCGTATCAGGTATTATTAAACATACTTTTTTGAAAGTCTATTAAGCAGTTTAAAATTTCGAACATGCTTTTTACATTCATTTATACTTGAGCGAAGTCTGGATTCCAAAGACGTACACTAGTCATATTTTCATGGTGCAGGTTCCCATTGTGCATGATCAAATTCACTATTATCATATCATAAACCCATAGTAATTGGTGCCCCGTAATATCTAATCGTTGTTTAAACTAATCTTAAAATTGAAAACGCTGAATCGAAATTGAGATTTTGTCGAGATCATCCACTTATCTGTATTTCGAAAAATAAATAAATAAATTATGCTAGAATGTGTTTCTCACGTAGTTGGGTAATTTAAAAAGATCGAGTTATCGTCAATTTTCTTTATTCATATTTGTTATTATTTTTAATACATTTATACTTATCGAATTAAAAATAATAGTCAAGTGTTAAAAATTCGAACATAAGGTTGCAATATTAAAAAAAAAACGAACTACCTACTTCCAATTTTTTCTTCATTGATAACATAAAAGCTCTGCAATAGCCACAAAACAAAAAAATTGTTTTCAGAAATAGATGTGGAAGATGTACTTAATTGTTTCGTCTCTTTAACAGAAAATAATGTATTTTATTTATAATAGAAAACTTGCAAAATTAATTTAACTGAGCCGTCAGACGTCTGGCAGATGTGAAACATGGAAATTATTAAAATCGAACGAATCTCAAATTACATTATAGGTGTGCGAGCTCAGTGCGACAAGAAAAATTACGCACCGTCGCTTGCACATGCCATCGTCGCTACGTCGCCACACCAATAATCAGGTTTACCCGCGCTTATAGATGTTTCACATCAAAAATTATGGTTTAATTAGGATCCCTAAACAACCACTAGTAATAATTAAAGTTATTTTTCGCTTTTTTTCAATGGCTGGCTAGTCACCTTAAGTTAACCTTTCCACCATGGATACTATTAAAATGTAATAATATTAATTAATAAATAATGATATTAAAATTCATGGACTTCTAGTGTCAATATCAAACACTAATAAGTATTATCAATTTTAATGATTGATTGCTTAGAATAAACATTAAAAAAAAAGTATAATTATCAAGCGTTTTATAGCGTTAGCTTTACAAACTTACAATTAACGAAATGAAATACATTCTGTGTATAGTTCTGTGATAAAAGCTAATCTATATATAAAAAAATAACTAACGGACTGACATATCAACACTGTAAATCCTAAGTTGGTGAAAACAAGGGTCAATGCCTGCGTAATTATCCGTCAATCTTTTATATATATATATATTCGATTTTTTTCTTCAATCACAAATTACTTAGAAAATGCGTGCTAAACCGCGGGATATTGCTAATAAAATATACAAAAAGTGTATTGTCTCGACTAAATCTCATCACAGAAAGAATGCATCCGTTTATATCTAACTATATGTATGTGTGTTTTTTCTCTATGGCATTGGCCGCCCGCTCGGCTATCGCGACGAAAGAACCGACTCAAGGTATTTTGCAGACGATCTAGTTCGGTCGCTACATATTTGTCACGAAGTAGTATCATTTTGTTAAGTGCCGACTTAGTTTGTAGAGGTCTTGTGTCGTAGCCAAGGGGGTTTATTATGTATGATTGAATGATATACGGATATTTCTATCATAATAATTCAAATAAATAAAGTATATTAATATATAAGACAATATTAATTTGATAGTACAATAAAAATAAATTAATATACTTGTAAAATTAATAGAAGGTTAAATAAAGAAGTCAGTGATAGAAATATCTTTACAATTGCTTGATTATTATGTGTAACCATTATATGTGCTATTATAGTCTTTTCACGTCATTTATAATGGATAAGATAGTATATAACTTATCAAATCAAACTGCATCGCATTAATTCCAGTACTTCATACCTTAAGCACGTCTTTCCATATTAAATTTTAGTAACGTAAAACATACTGTACCGCACTTATCATATCTTGAAGTCACAATGAAAAATGTTTCAATTTTTTTTTTTCTGAGAGCTTCTGCTGCATTTTAGCGTCAGCCTAAAGTAACTATTCCACGCGGATGAAGTCGCGATCAGAAGCTAGTGTAAGTTAAAGTTATTAAAAAAGCCGATTATCACTTTATTCTAGTTATTTTACAGTTAAATCTTTCGTTTGATATATTTTGAAACATTGTTTTAAATACACGAATACTATATATTCACGGACATTTATCGAATAAAACTATGTACATGAATTATTGAACTTTAACGATTGTCATCCAATAGAGATAACCATTCATGTAAGTTGTAATGTTGCATAAAACCCTTCAGTCCTATCATTATCATATCATTACCTTTGAAATATTGCATGATCATTAGATTTGTGTATTTGAGAATTTATGTATAGAATTTAGTCAAGTATTTATTGTTTAGAAAAAAATATTTTAAAATTTAGTGGCTATGTATTTAATATGTACTTATACTAATTATTTTTAAATTATTGTAATTTATGTATTCGTGTGGCTTTTTTTTACTATTTTAATAATATTGAAGTAGTTAATGTATATAATGTTTTTTTTAATAAACATACAATCTATATAAAATTATGTTATATTGGAACAGATATCTTAAACCTAATAAAATTGAATTTGAACTCGATATTAAAATAAAGATTCAGGTATATATACACCTGTAATCGGGTTAATGAAGATAATAGTTTATATTTACTTGTGTGATCGAATTTTAAAAACTGTTTTAATATAGTGAAATTCTATGGCAGAGTAAATTTTCGATGCGTTCACGCGCCTGGACCGAACCTGAAGTCGATGAATCCGATGATCTCACACCGAGACCTACTCCGCAACTCGCCGGTAAACTGATTCGAGTAGAACTACCAAGGACATTGAACGAAAAGGTACATACATACTTAATGCTAATCTATACAAATAAAAAACAATTCCTTAAAGTATTTCACCCCATCACCTCAGAACGGCTGTAACTATTTGACTAATTCTTCTTTTTGCTGTGTTTGTAATTCTCAGGATAATGTTTGAAGAACCGTGAGAAAAGTGCAAAAAAATCATATAAATAGTGAGACAGAAGACAGAGAAATCTTAAAAATATTGACAGATTGATGTACAGTTGCTCAGTTGCCATTCTGTTTCTTTAGATGATCGTACTAAAAGTGTAAGGGGAAGATTTGATAATATATAACTAAGATGATTAAAGAAATACAATAAAATGATTTCTGAGATTGTGTGATCGTTTTTTTTTTTTTTTCAATCAATCACTACATTATAATCGAAACGCTTGTTAGAACGTAAATTTAAATAATTTAATCCCCAGGGTGAACCAACTGGTCTTGCTCCTTTCGAGGAGTTATTGGAAGCGAGAGTGCATGATCTTAGTATAGCTCTTAACATGAGCACGGCGATGGCACTAGCAGAGTTTATTGAAGATGAGATTGTGGCGCCACCGATGCCGCTTGAGGTAAAACTGTACTATATACATAGTTATAAAAATCGTAAGAGGTAATCTGACTATTGTTATCGACTCGATTGTGTGACAGCACCCCATCACACCATTAGTGTTATAATATATCTGTACTTACGATGCTTAGTAATCACTGCTCACATTACTGTGTTAGTCATGCTTACGCCGCTGCGTTGTGCCTGTGCTCACGCTGCTGGATTAGGAATGCTCACGATACTGTTCTAACTATGCTCAAGTTACTGTGGTTGCAGTGCTCGCGATACCATGTTAGAAGTATATAGTTAGTAATATATACATACGACTTCTATTATTCTTATTCCTCAAGGGTGGCAACCTATTAACTAAAACTGATTTCAAGACTACACAAATGTTGAGGTCGTTGTATATAACTTTAGAACGCCAGTGAGGTCGTAGGTAATATCGGACGAGTTGCATAGCAGTTTCCTAATTCAAAACACGAATTAAATTTAGTTTCTATACATAGATCTTGAAATGATGATAGTTGTTGAGCTATCGATACAGTAACAAGCAGTCTACTGGCGTAGATGAACGAAAACACTAGTTAAATCTTAGCCGTGGTTGTACGATATTTCATACTTGAAAAAGTACTATTTTTGGGGTTGGAAATCTTCCCGAACGCTTATAACTGTATTTCTGCAACTGCACTTGAGAGCCAGCTCTCACCTAGACTTGCCTTTTTGTTGCCAAATCATCAGTTAACATCAGCTGAGGTTATGGTCACAAAAAAGAATCGCTATCAACACGTAAGTCAACTTCAGTGGTATTTCATGAAGAAGTTTTTTATGTTAACGAGTTTGTTCTGCTCCTTCGAGGCTCAATCTCATATATTCCAGACGGATTCTAATTTCTGAATACCATTGACCTTAACCATTTTTTTATAATATAAATTTAATTGTTTTTTGCCCTTTCATGTCTTATTCACTCAACAAATTATGAAATTTGGTATAATTTGTCCCAAGGGTAGAACAAAACAAAAATCTATATTAATTCCAGCAAAGTCACGAGCAAAAGCTAGGTATAAGATAAAACTCCGATATACATGTAAGCGTTTGTGAATTATACAATTTCAATTGTTATAATTCACAAACGAATATATGTATGAATAGCTTAGAATAGTTTAGTTAGGTTAGATCCAGAATTTCGGTTACAGACCAAGCTGAGGTGTGCGTGCAGCCTTGTGCTAGTTCTCGTGCTCTCCCTCCTGCCCTTCCTCTCTCTCCACCCTTCCCCCTACCTCCCAAACACAGGCTGATAACGCACTTGTGACTCCCCTGATGTTGCTAGTGTCTATGAACGGTGGTGATCACTTAATACTAGTGACCCGCATGTTCGTTTACTTACAATGACATAAAAAAGGTCAGGGTAGTCAGTTAAAAAAAAAGATAAAACGTATATCACAGGTGCTCATCGAGAACGTGAAGGTCCATCTAATAGAAGACAGACAGACCAGGTCGATATCGGCGCCACCGCCTCAACCTCTCGACGTAGACCTCACAACGATCCGGATGACTCGCGACACGACCGGTGTGCTTCGACTTGGACCCCCAATCGCTACACCCTCGACAGTAGTCTCACCGGCTTCACCGGACTCGCAACCAGAACTGGACGAAGCAAGAGAACAGATCGACAGGCTGGGAAAAGAGAACGAGGAGCTTCGAAAAAGACTTGTCACACTGTCGAGAATCGCTGAAGACAACAGAGAACTGAGAGCGTAAGTGATCATAATATTTTATGTAATAGAAATATCTAGCTACTTAACACGTTTCGTGTCACGTGTATCACCGGTGGTACATGTTAAATTTGATGGTTAGGCCACGTGTATCACCGGTGGTACATGATAAATTTGATGGTTAGGCCACGTGTATCACCGGTGGTACATGATGAATTTGATGGTTAGGCCACGTGTATCACCGGTGGTTCATGGTAATCACGATCTTTAGGCCATGTGTACCACCGGTAACACATGTTACACTTGATCTTTAGGCCACACGTATCATCGGTGGTACACGCTAATCTTGATCTTTAGTCTATGTGTACCACCGATGGTACATGTTAATTTTGATGTTTACGCCACGTGTATCACCGGTGATACACATTACTCTTGATCTTTAGGCCACATGTACCACCGATGATACACGTTAAACTTGATCTTTAGCCCACGTATACCACAGTTGGTACACGATTTGATAACTTAAAAACGAAGGAATCCCTTGTCATGTTATGTATGATATTGTAACGTAGTATTGTATGATAATATGTGATGTAGACCAGTGAAATTATATGAAGAAGTGTTGTATAAAGCTGTGAAAATATTGCGAAGGAGTTTCTTTCATAACCTTGTTGAGCACTAAGAAAAAGTTCTTGAAAATTAATTCCTAAATTCTGTAAAGTTCAAGAAATATTATTTAATTTTATTTGAATTTACTATAAATTTGATGATTTTAATTACTTTGTGTATTGCACTTTTTTTTTTAATTGACACATGCAATTCTTTTTTCTTCAAATATTAATGAAATTCTCTTAAAATATGTCCCCACATAAATTATAGTATTGCAGTAGTTCTTACTGGAATTCTAAGAAAGCTCATAATTTGTGTAATTAACAAAGGGTGTAAGGGGTGTTTGGGGGTGTAAGGGGTGTCGAGTAACATCATAAGACTTAAGACACCCAAGCCAACCACACCTGCACGTAGTGCACCCTGCTGAATAACGAACGAGGCAATGGCGAAAGCGGGGTTGTAGGGTTTTACAGCCCGACTGGGTCGCAACCACTATGCATATGGTGAAAAAGCCCGTCATAGTGACTCGCATCTGCGCGTCGCGTTTCGGAATCAGCCTGTGCATATCCAGTACCGGGTGACTTTCGTCATTATGGCCGGCATGACAGCGGCGACCGGCGATGGATAATCTGTCTCTCGGTGGTTGCCGATGTTTTTGGATTGTACTATGCTTAACATCAGGCATAATGCAGTCACTATGTCGTGCATCGATAAAAAAGAAAAAAAAATGATGAATCCTTTTGTTTCGGAATGACTTGTAGCTGCTTTAATATATATTCCTTTGTTAATAAAAAAATAATATGATTACAGTAAAGTTGAAGAGGCGTCTGTGTTACGTCAATGCGTGCACGCCGCGCAGCAGGAAGCGGCCAATCTACTGGCAGATAAGCAAGAACTACTCAATGCTATGCGAGTAATGCAGGTATTTCTTAATATATCATATAATGTCATTCATTTTATCTCTTATTTACGAAGAATGTTCTAAAATAGTATCTCTTAAAGTTGCATTCCGTTCTATATATATTTACTTTGACACCCATGTCATGTGCTATTTATCATTTTTAAATACATATTTTTTCCTATATAAATTCGTTCGCCAATAATAAATGTGACAAATACATAGTTGACATCTTAATTGCCAACTGTTCAGTACTATACAGGACAGTGTTTCCCAACCTTTTTTAGGCCATGCCCCTGCTTAACATTTCTAAGATTTGTATACCCCCCCGCCCCCCGCGCCGTACATTTTTTTTTTAAGAAAAATTGTTTTGTCCCTTAAGAAATATAAATGATAAGTTTTAGGAAGAAATCACTATGAACTTGTTATCAAAACATCGTAAGTAAATTTTCAAAACATATGATGAAAAACTTCTTGACTCGACGACTCTAATTACCCAGTTGATATTTTGGTAACGTCAAACAAAATTACATGTAAAAATTATTAACAGCATTATTTTTTTAAATTGCCGTTTTTGCTAAATTAGTTACCGATATCTAGCATTGCATTTAAATAACCCAAAGCGAAAGAGTTAAAGTCGTGTCGAGTCCATTTTTAAATTGCCCCACGTTGGGAAACACTGATATAGAAGAACCTTAATCTAATAAATACCTTCTACATGACTAGTAGTTACAAATGACAAGAAACAAACTATTATGTTTTAATTTTAGCAGTTGAAATAGATTTAACTAGTAAACATATTTGTTAATAGAACACGCCAATAATTGTACTCTATATTATTGTCACTTGCAAAAGCCATAGAGTAAAAAAACGTGTGTGATTAGGTAACTAATGTCATTCGACATATCAATCGTTTATATTTGATATTTTCGTCACTTAAGAAAAAAGCGTAATGCCTCTATCATTTGTCACTTCCTCTCTCTCTCTCTCTCTCTCTCTCTTTTTCTGTCCACCAATCAACTCCTACCGTGAGCTACGTTAAGGAAGATCGTTTAGAAAAATGCAACCTACCTACATGTTTTTAGGAACAACTGGGATGTCGCGGCAAAAGATAGCGGTCCCGCAGTGGAGTGGCGCACTCCTGCCTTGACTGTTCGGCATGTTGCGGGCACTCACACGCGTAGACACATACAACACACGGCTCTGCCTGCTCTCATACAAACACTCGAATTCAATAACATCTTATTCTAATTGTATGACAGAAAACAATTACATAATCAAAAAAAAAATTGAACCATCACGGGACGCCTGGCAGATGTGAAACATCGAAATTATTTTGTATAAGTTTGCTTAAAATAACAGCTTTCGTTAGGAATCAGCTATGGCGTAATGAAAAGATAAATCATTACAAATTTGTTCCATAAAATAATGACTGTTTAATTATTATATTACATGAATATTCATATTTACTAAATACAAAAATGCAATTAGCCACAGGCGCGGTGTGTTTGTCGGCTTTTGTCAAAGGGCGGTAGGTCGTCGGCGCGCGCCCCGTAACACTAGTAGAACGAGTGGTTGACAAAATAATTTTAATCTTATGTTTATACAGATATGGTTGCAAATGTTTATGAATATTTCGTTAATAATGCAAAGTTTGTTGAATCAAGTTTACCTTCATCCTATAGATGTTTCACATCAAAATCCTTGATTACTCGTTGTACGATAACTATTGATGTACTTGCGATGTTGTTTACGGTGAAGAGTCATCAGTGGAAAGGTCTTACAAGGTTTTATCGATGCTATGGTATACCATTTTTATTGGGTATCTTATAATTTTAGGGCTCGAATGCAATAAAAAATTAAGATACGAACTCAGGTATTCGAATACTTTTTTGTGTACTAAAGTACTCGAATACCAAACATATCGATGTAATACATCACTATACTGTGTCTTTAACACCGTAGAGCAGATTGAAAATCATCGAAAAGTGCTATCTTACCGTTTATCGAATTTTTTGAATCGTAAAAATGTATAAGTCAATTTGGCGGTTTTTTATGTATTAATTAAAATATTTCGTGTAATTTAACATAGCCTAATGATCATTATTATTATACAATTTAAAAAGTTAATAAAATATGCATATGATATTTTACCAGTTGATAAAAAAACAATTATTCATATTATGCAGAAAAAAAATTGAAATCTATATCTTGTTTGATGTTACGATTAGTTCCTATTTCTGGATAATCACTGTTATTGAAATCAAATTAACTAGAAACACATGAATGTCAATTTACTCTACGGATTAATAGAAAAAAAACTTAAGCGGCCACTAAGCTTAATTTTCTTTAACTGATCCAAGAATAGTATATCGATAATAAAGCAAAGTATCCAGTTTGTTGAAGCGAACAAGTGATTGTAATTGTGTGAATGAGGTGGGTACATTTATATTAATTATTGCGTGTAAACTTTGAGCATTAGTCGAGATATGGAAATGTGTTGTTCAACGAGACCAAATTATTTCGATTTTCTTGCTATTTTATACGTAAATGTATGAAAATGTCGAGCTTTGAGATGTCGTATATTCGTCAAGTTTTGGTGCTGAAAGTCAGCTCTTATAAGAAAAGCCTATGAGAGAATTTGAAAGTTTTCAATGTATGAAATGAAATATAGGAATATTTTACTTTTTAGTAATCTGTAGTTGAGATAATGTGTGGCTTTTGTACTACTTTAGTTAAAAAAAAATTAAGAATAGTATATATCAGTGAATGGTGGCACGAAAAACGCAGATCTCTATGTATTTTTTGTTTTAGTCGGGCATGAATATTATGCGGAATTGAATGACTACAAAATAATTATTAAAAAAAACATATTTAAAAAATTAGCGTTTTATCCCGTTGGACGTATGCATTTTCAATTGTGATAAGATATATAATAATTGTGGGTACTTATAAATAATGCATATATTTTATTTTTTTGAAATCAGTGTGAGATTGTTGACCGATATTTGTTTTTAAGTACGTTATTGTGATCGACTTTGTGATTGAGCTAGTTTGGAATAAATAATAGATATTATGTCATACATTTGCGCGGTAAATCAACATTATATTATAAATTAATATTGTAAATTTATTTCAGAGGTTTTTCCTACAAGTGCCAATTACGATGTCGAGGTTTGCTAAAATTTGAAATTAAAATATTGCTTATACTAAAATATAGATTTCTCTGTACAATTTTTGAACAAGTTAAACATAAAAAGGTGGTGAAATCTAATGCAATATTTTTTATAAAGTTTATAATTGCTATGATGTATTTCTCTCTCTCTCTCTCTCTCTTGGGATCCTATATCCCCAAATTGTCAGGTCAGATGGCAGACACAATGTTTCTCCATCTCGATCTGTCGAAGGCTTGACGCTTCACCTCACTCCAATTAAGCCCAATCTTCGCGGACTCCGCGAGCACAGATCTTCGCCAAGTTTGTCTAGGTCGACCACGCTTCCGCCTGCCCTGGGAATTCCTGTCCAATACCTGATTAGGAATATGGCTGTTGTCCCTTCGCAAAGTATGGCTGATCCAGGTCCATTTTCGACGTGGCACTTGATGGTCTATGGGATCTTCATGGCATATTTTCCACAACTCTGCATTGCTGATTGTCATTGGCCAGAAGATTCTCAAGATATGACGTAAACTGCGGTTAACCAAGACTTGGGGTGATGTGTGAGATCTACGGTAGTCTTCCATGTCTCACACCCATACAGCAAGACTGACTTGACGTTCGACTTAAATATTTTCAATTTCACTCTTCTGGAGAGGTATTTGGCTTGCCATATGGATCTAAGATACGCAAAGGTGCCCTTTGCTTTGACAATTCGGGATGCAATGTCAAGCTCTGATCCTCCAGTTGGTGACACAATACTGCCAAGGTATGTGAAATTGGAGACCGGTTCTACCACCTCCCCTCCAATTAAAAGTGGGATGCCATTATTTGAACCCAGTCGCATATCTTTGGACTTTTTTACATTTATCTTAGCCCACACGTGCTGCTTCGCGCTGCAAGTGGTCAAGCTTATTCTGCATGTCAACACGCCTGTGACTGAGCAAGCATAGGTCGTCAGCGTAATCTAGGTCTTGTAAATGGTCCGTAAGACTACACTCTATGCCATAATGGGCGTTGCTGGTGACACGCGTCATGACGCCATCCAGAACCACAAGAAACAGCACGGGTGACAGTAGGCATCCTTGTCTCACACCAGAATGCACGCTAATTCTCTCTGAAATTAATCCATCATGGCGTACCTTGCATAAGTAGTAGTCATACGCAGATTTAATAAGGTTAATGATTTTGGAGGGAACACCAACCTCTATTAATCGCGCCCATATCACAGACCAACGCAGCGTATCGAAGGCTTTTTCAAAGTCTACAAAAAGAGAATAAATATTCCTTTGAAATTCTGATGCCTGTTCCATAATAATCCGCAGCGTATTAATTTGGTCTATGCATGACCTTCCAGGGCGGAAACCTGCCTGCTCACGACAGAGTAGTGGTTCTACAGCTTTTGAAAGGCGATCTAAAATAATCCTGCACAAAACTTTCGAAGGGATGGACAGTAAGATGATTCCTCTCCAATTGTTACATTGACTTAAGTCACCTTTTTCCGGTACGGTTACCAGAAGACCTGTCCTCCATTCATCTGGCCACTCCTCTTTTTCCCAGATCTTCGTAACAAGATGGGTCAAAACTGCCGCCGCTGTAGCCACATCCACCTTAAGCATTTCCGCAGATATTAAGTCTGCTCCTGGGGCTTTATTCTCTTTAAGCTTACAGATCGCATTATACACTTCATCGTAGGAGAGTGGTTCGATGTTTATATAGGTGGGGCGTGTTATTTGGCGCCGATTGTGTTTCTGTTTCAGATGAAGTTGATCCCCGGAAGATTTCCGTGAAGTGTTCCTTTCAACGTTCCAGTTGCCCTTCCGATGTCGCTATTACTTCTTCATTCTTACTTTTAGGGGGCCGCTTTTTTGGGCACCCGCCACCTGTCAAGATTTTTGTAGCACGGTAAAGTTCTCTCATATTTATGTTAAAGCAGCAGTCTGAGCTTACTGTGCTAGGGTGTCAGCCCATCGTCGTTTATCCTTACGTGAACTGCGAAAAATCGCCTTCCGCATAGTCCTGTATTGTCCTCTTAGATTTTCGGTACATTCCACATTGTGCTCCGCAAGCATTTGCATTTTTATGACTCGTCTTTGGTTAATAAGGTCCCACGTCCTTTGCGACATCCAATCTTTTCGCTTTGGTGTTCGATAGCCAAGTACATTGGAGCTGGTTTCTGTATACATCATTTTAATGTTAGCCCACTTGGTGTTGATACTATCTTCAGTTATATTCAGGCACGAGAATCGGTTGCGCAACTCAAGGCAAAAATTGTCGTGGATTTCTGGAACCTTCAGCTTTGATGTATCGGGCTTCTTACCAATTTTATCTCCTGATGGTCGAATAGGTACGGCAACCTTGAGTCTCATTTGGGCTACTATCAATTCGTGATCGTTATCAATATCAGCTTCTCTACGGTTGCGTACATCTAAAAATGATCCACGCCATTTACCACTTATGGCGATGTGGTCTATTTGATTACGTGTGTGGTTATTAGGTGACGTCCAAGTGTATTTGTAGCAGTCTTTATGGGGGAAGATGGATCCTCCAATTACCAAGTTGTGGTTACTACAGAAATCCAAGAATAGCTGTCCATTTTCGTTTCGGTTACCAATTGCGTGCTTGCCCATGCAACTTTCATAGCCCTTATTATCGCTGCCTATCTTAGCATTCATATCACCCGTAAGTACAATTATGTCCTGTCGCTTTACATTGTCCAAGGTCTTTGCAAGGAGGCTATAGAAGTCTTCTTTGACTTTAGCGTCTTTAGCGACTTCCGTGGGTGCATAACATACAACTATCGTAATTTTATGAGCCCGCGAGTTGAAGCGCGCTGTAATGATTCGCTCCGAAACTGGCTTCCAGTCAATAAGACACCGTTTTGCTTCTCGAGAAAGTAAGAGTCCGATTCCGTACTGATTAATGTCGTCCTCATTTTCATTACCTGAATACAGAAGCGTTCAGCCTTTGGGAGCATGGGTCTCTCCAAAACCATTCCAGCGCACTTCGGCCATAGCGAGAAATAGGAAGTTGTATTTCAAGAGATTCTCCTCTGCTTCCATAAGCCAAATCCTGTCCGTTTTTTCATGCCAAAGGCCGTTATAATAGAATCGGTCCGGTTATTCATTGAGTCTGTTTCAGTAATCGGTTTGATTTCAGGTATGTAGGCGATTAACCCGCAGTACCCTAGACCAATGGTGGGGCTGCCACCTCTAAGCCCATGGACGGGCTCGGTTTTACTACGGGTGTCCTCCCTAGTGAGACGTTACTGTTTTATGGCGCAGAAGACTCGCCTGCCGCCCTGCCTCCTTAGCAACTACAGCTGACAAATGGCGGTCGCGCGGCTGTAGCAGGTCCCAGAGTGGACGACGGGGACGTGGATGACGCGGACTGGCCGAGGCATTGCCTATAACAAGTGTTCCGCCATAAACACAGCAATTGGTTTCTTGGCATTTTGTAAAGCACGCTAGTCTCACCAACTAACGTACCCACAAAGACCTAACCTCGACTTCCCACCCCACATGATGTATCTAACAGATAAAAAATTACCTACCGGCGACGGAGCGGCGGCATCTGCTACATTTTCTATGAAAATAATTTACAGTATGTATTTTAAATGGGTCTTACTAAAAACCAAAGGAATAAAAAAAATTCAATCTTAATCAGGTTGTAAAGTCAGGATATGACGAATATTTTTTTTTTCTTATTAGACTTTTGATAGTTAAAGAATGAATGTATACAATATTAGTAAGAAAATAAGATGTAACAAAAATGTAAACACCAATTTTTAATATCATTATATTACTATAGATGTAAGTTAACTAAATTATTCGTATTGTATTGAATACCAAATGTTTGATGTCTGTATAGAAGAAATATGTTCAAATTATCTCATAGCAATAACATATTTTATCAATATATAAAGTGAATTGTATTTGTGTGCTTTTGTCTACGTAGCAGTCAGTAATCTCACGTAAAATACATCTGTGCGTTTACCGTTTTTTTTTTTCATAATAACAAATTCTGAGTAATCCTATAAGCTATACAAAAATACATTTAAAAAATACCATACCATACATTAATGTTATTGAAAGCTTTCAGTTGATTCGTACAACCATATTTTTATTTATTTATTAATCATCATAAATCTAGCAGATATAATATATACATATATATATATAAGCAAAGTTTGTTTTCTTTGTCCGAGGTAAACTCTTTTTTTTTTCGAACTGACTACGCTATTGACCTAGCAAGGTCTTAACAGCTTCACCGAACTACCAAGGCGAGCGCTTAAGGCACTCAGCCGATTTTGTTTGGGCAACTAGCTCAAGGGTGCACGGCACACCTCGGCTTGGCTGTTGCCTGTTACTTGCAAATTCGCGACCTAACTTAGCTAACCTAGCTAACTATTCATATATGTTTGAGTTATTGAGACGCATATGTGTACCAAGCATACACGCCTCAACAACCCCTCCATATATTTTTTTATCGGAAAATTAGAGTTTTTTCAGTTCGATAAGGGAAAAAATAAAACCTTTCCACTTCCATGTGTAAGCGTGTAGGCGTGCACGTGTGTGGGGGTGACCGTGTAGTGTTGTAGCAGTGATGTAATTTTTTGTGTCACTGTATCGCGCGACCAGCGCACTCAAGGGCTCCATACCGAGGGAACGGACCTAGGCTTGAGTCGCTGCCGAGGGGGGCCTAATCTGGTGTGCGGGAGCGAAATTTACCCCCAGACCACGGCGGCGTGATCTGTGGTTACGCGGGCGTGGACGTGAACACGCTCTGTTTGGAGAGACAGGCTGGTACTGATCGTTCGCTGCCGTTATTTCATCGGGAGGATCGGTAAAAATATGTCGCGGGCGTCTTTTGTAGCGAGCAGCGTTAAGTACGGTTTCGTATTTTGCAGCGGATACCATTAACGGACTGGGAAGAGGTAAACTCGAAAACTACTGGACCGATCAGAATGAAACCACAACCATTCGACGCGGAATTAATCGTAGATGGTTATAGGCTATATATTTTTCGAATTCTATGAGCCCTTTGCCATGTTTTCTCAATTTATTTGTTTATTAATTTATTTGCTCCCATAAAACAACAGACAGGCATTTATCCTTGGTTCATTTGTTTTCTAGCTCATAATGTAAATGTCATTATAATGTCATTCGCCCGACGAAGCGGGCGGGAACGGCTAGTTTATATATAAATGAATATATTTTGGATCAATTTTTATAATTTTATACTATATTACACAAGACGATGAAGAGTTTTTACAAGAATTCGTTTCTAGATCGTTCCAAATTACTAATTCATAAATTTTGTTTACTTGTTTGGTGATTTTTTTTTAATTACTAACCAATGATTATAAATTCTCATAAGAAACTTGACGAAGTGATGTATTTTTAATAATGTATTTAGAGCTGAACGTTGCTTAAGTGCCAAAAGTGCAGACTGTAATTATTTTTTTACAATGTACATAAGTGTAGCGTTAATTTGTACGTGAGAAATGTAAAAAAAGAGTTTTCATAATTTTATCTTGATATTGTTGTTTAAACTAATATTTTGTTATTAAATAAATATTACTAAGCAATTTACAATAACACAACTATATCGTTACATTTCGAAATAAGCTAAATCGAATTTTAATCATCTTAATATTGTAAGTTTTTTTCAAGATCTTCAAATTTCGTACATGTAAAATAGTCATAGTATAAAATCATATTATCATAAAAAAAAAAAACCGTATATACGGCAAAATTTGGACTTCGTTCTCGACGTATATAGACAGAAAATCTTAAAAAAAAAACATGTTATATGAACGATTAATATTGGATTTAACTCATTTTCAAATGCAACTACAAAATTTGGTCACCAACCAACCTAAACTTTGGTCTAAACCAACGATTCTCAACTCCCGTGTAGCGACACACTGGTGTGTTGTAAGCACTTGTTAAGCGTGTCGCGGGATTTACAAACGATCACTTTTGTTCAATTTACTATCAAAATGTTTGTATATACGTAAGAAAGGGTGTCGCGAATTTTTTTTAAATATACGTCGCTGAATAAAAAAACTTTGAGAACCGTTGTATTAGGCCGTTACGTTACTGATGCAATTTCAGATTTCAAAACAATAATTTTAATGTATATAATGAAAATAAGGTATTTTATATTTAAACTGGTCCTATTATTTTTAAATTATTTACTTGCAGTGCTAATTTGTATTCATATTCAATTTTTCTGCTTATTACTGCTTTTTATAGTGAACCTTTTTCTAGTCTACAAAATTACTAAAATTATATCACAAATGTGAATGTTTCATAAATTTTGTTTTATTAAACTCATTTATCTCATAAAATGAACATAGTCTTGTCAAATACCCGCCATTTGATTTGGTAAGTTGTGGAGAAGAGCGGGACCTCCAACTTAGATCTACTTGTTCAGATTTTGTAAAGCGCCATGACTGCGTTAGACAAAGATAACGCCATACGATATCGAACTTAGCTATCTCGGTCTTTTGCACGACATACCAAATGAAATACTCTGTGTATATTACCTAATTGAGGCCTCTATCTTACAGTTATTAACATTAGGTTCGTTATCAGCATTTGTAATAGTTACAAATAATAATAAAACCAACTATAAAATTTAGCAGCTGTCATGAATAAGTTATAGTACACCTTTTTTAAAGTATTCGAAGTTTATTTGGTTCCTTATTTCTTTAGATAACTCGTGTAATTATTCTTATTATTACGTATTGTAGCTTCCATTATTCGTATTAGGGTTAAAAAAACTCGTGCCTGTATTTATTTATAGCATATAATGTATATTTCGCTTAATAATTGCAAGAAATTGTATTCAAAATCTCTGAAGAAAGAAGTCACTTTTAAGTTTCAAGAACGGATTATGTTTTCAATGTTGATATTTCCCTTTAAATCATTTGCAAGTCAGTAAAATATAGTAAGTAATATTCGTGTGTTTTCATGTTACACTTTTAATGTAATACAAGTTAATATGTGTCTACGTTAACCGTTACTAATATATAACTACTCTTTAACTAATAATAATACGAAAACTTCATGCTACACTCTTTTCTCTGTGTTTTAGGCTGAGTATATTCGGATATATTAACCGAAATTTCCCTCCAGTAAGAAATTAAATTATCTTTAATACATGTATCTATTTAGTGGTCTAGTTGTGATTATTACAAATAAATAAAAAAACATTTTTTTTTGTTATATAACTTTTAATTAATCATATTACGACTTGAATGTATTTTGTATTGTAATCTTGTTTATAATTATTAACATAACAATAGTAATATTGATAAATACAATACTAATGCATTACAGAATATATTACTTAAAATGAGTTGCATTTGTTGTGCATATTATCTAATATTTTATCATATATATATTTTTCAATGGATTGAATAATGTTTTAACAAAAATGTTATGTATGAACACCTATCATATTTAAATCATATCTAAGTGTATAATAGTGTTGTCTTTTTGTTTATTTTGGAAGAATTGTTATAATATTCAAATTAAATATCCTATAAAATTTTGATCGTTTTATTTAGCTACTAATTATAGTAATCCTTTAACGGCTATAAAATAGAAATTCGCTAAATATACATCTAAGTTGCAATCATACTTGAATGTATTATTTCATATACAGTATAATCTCCTAATCCGGAAATTCGATAGATCGGCACGTCCAATAATCCGGCAACAATTCGTCGCAACATCCAAAAAAGCAAGCAAGCAAGGACTACAAGTAGCACAAAAGCAGACCTCAATTAAGGATGACATATTTTAAAACTATTTAATTAAATATGTACACGTTGATTTAATACATTACACACATTTGTTCTATCTATAAAATGCTTTATTTTATTAGTTACCTATGACTTTTTCACTATAATCCAGTAATCCGAACATTGCAATATTCCGGCACCCTTAGGTTTTAAATAGCGCCGGATTAGTGAGATTATACTGTATATTTGCAACAACAATACAAATTGCAACAAATACAGGTGGTACGTTGGAGGTTGAAGGGAGTTTTCGAGTGTTACATGGAAATGCGGATCGAACATTTTAGTCAGTCTGTTCGGTTAAGTTAGAATTGTGAAACAAAGACAGTCCGAGCAACCGTGGCAACAGTCGGTGAGCTCATTGCAGTGGTGTTAATACTTAAATATTTTTTATAAAAACTTGTTTCGATATGATTAAGAGTTCGAGCTATATGATTCAGAATGACTTAAGGTGTCTAATTAGTATTTTATTAGCACTGAAACCAAGCACAAATAATTTTGTTAATGAAGATTAGAACTCAAGAGTCAAAATGAATTTATTCAAAACTAGCGGGCCCGGCGGACTTTGTCTTGCCCTGATAATAAAAAAGATTTGACAAAT
This sequence comes from Antheraea mylitta, assembly GCA_014332785.1. Taxonomy (NCBI): domain Eukaryota; kingdom Metazoa; phylum Arthropoda; class Insecta; order Lepidoptera; family Saturniidae; genus Antheraea; species Antheraea mylitta. The sequence continues at coordinate 4,987,195 of JACEII010000016.1, forward strand.
GATATACTGAAATCTTCATGAATCACTTTATCTACTGGTGAGAATCGCAAGGCAATCAGTTCAGTAGTGTTTGAGTTTATCGCGAACAGACAAACGCGGCAGAGGTCTTTGTTGTATGCAATGTAATGATAACCCTATTTTTGCATTTTAGTGCTCTCTCTCAAGAGGCTATAGTACTATATAGCTAGTTCTCCAGCATTCTATTCTTATACATGTTATATAGTACATAGATAAGATACTATATACTGAGATAGATGAGCCACTCACGGTAGTCCGGTGAAGCTGTAAAGGCCAAAAAATTAATGCCAATAGCATAGTCAGTTCGAGAAAAAAAAAATTGCCTCGCGTTCTAAAACTACAAACACCTGGCATACCCTCCTCTATAGATGGCGCTATCTTTTGCCTGCTCTCCTCACTAGATGGCACCAAATAGTAATATGATACTTATTTAATTACAAATATTGTAGAAGAGTTTTTGGCGGGATCTTAGTCTATCATGTAGTCAATTTTATATTTTACTCATAATCTTGTGTTCTTTGACTCTATATTGTGTAATTTTGGTGGTGTTTACGTAATATAGTTAGTTTATTGAGCATAAGTGAAGTGAATGGAAAATAATCACACGGAGCATGAAATTCTAAGATGTCACAAAAACTCCCTGGAAGGTCTAACAAGGGATCCACCATCTTGTTAGACTATCAAAATAATCACACGACGCTTGTAATATTATTCTACTTTAACGTCCATTGAAAGAAAGCATTGACACTGGCAAGTGCTTCTGCGGAGCCGAAACAAGAAAAAGAAGAAGAAATATTGTAGAAATAAAACACCAATTAATGTAAATCTTTAAGTTATATTTTCATCATACTTCAATTACAAAATAATACTTAGATTCTTCGCAAATATTTTTACCACTCTGAATACAGCTGCTCAGAACACATATATATGTAAAAATACGTATATTATACAATATTAAGTCCGCTTAAAGAATAAATAAAAGCCTATTTTAGATTCAAATAATAAAACTTTTACTTTGTTTTGTATTGTACTCTGTATTATGTTAATATATATATGGTATAAGTACTGTGTTATGCGCAAGGCTTTATTCAGAGCGAGTAAACAGATTGATGAGAACTGTATAAATATTACATGAAACAAAAGATATAAATTAAAACTATACAGTCAAATATTTATATCATACTAGCTGACCCATGCAACTTCGTCTGCACCAAATTGGTTATCACTGGTTTCAATTGTATTTTTAAACGCGAAAAAAATTAATAAAACTGGTACCCGATCGCAGCCACAACTACTGTTTCCAATTTTGAACCCAAACTTATCCACGGACTCACTCAAACCCAGATTATATGAGATTTTTTTTTAATTAGCCTAGAACCCGTTCGTAGCATCATCTACCAGGTTCAATTAAGATAAAAACTAACCTACAAAAAGTTAAATAAATTTCTGTACAACTTACTTTATCATAACTATCTTCACTTGTATTAAAACATTTTTATAGTCCATTGTATTGAAGAAAAATATATGACACTGCGTCGAAGCGTCAAACATCGCGTCGAAGAGTAAACTGTCATTTGCTTATAACTATTGTCTAAGAGTTAGAAACTGTTGCGAAAACGAATTTCAAATGTATTTCCAATATATTTTTTTATAAATAATCTCTGTATGACTCACAACATAGTCGCCATCACCTTTTGGTTTATTACATTTTATTTATGTTGATATGTTTATATTGTATATTATTTATTCTACGTTGTTTCACTGAATATTTGGCATTAAATTCATAATGTGTATTTGTCACACTTAATATTGGCGAAATTGCCTACATAGGCAGAGGCCATACCGGAAAGAATCAATCAAGCCAGCTTTATACATTATATTCATCCGAATTACGTCCGAGCTACCTGTCTGGCTACCGGTAAATGTTGCGTTTATTTGTGCATATCGTACCTTTACAAACAAAAATATTGATTTTTACATAATTTTAGGATGGTTTTTTTTCACTAACTTTGAAACGTTATTAAAATGGAATTATTATAAAGACATTTTCAGTACAAATTTTATTTTTCAGACTAATTCAGTTATTTACTCAATATTTAAACCGACTTATTGCTATAAAAATAATATGTGTATAGAATAACTTAGCTATAGCTATAGTTTAGTGCAGTACTGGCTGCACGATAAAGATAGCGATAATTGGAGCAGCGTACGTTATTGACGCATATATTTAAGATGGCGTCAGTCCTAAGCTATACATTTACGTTTATCGTTGTTTCATTCCACGCCCGCGTAACCACAGATCACACCGCCGTGGTTTGGGGGTAAATTTCGCTCCCGCACACCAGATTAGGCCCCCCTCGGCATCGCCCAAAGCCTAGGTCCGTTCTCTAGGTGTGGAGCCCTTGAGTGCGCTGCTCGCGCGATACAGTAACACAAAATCTTACATCACTGGAACAACATTACACATATCACCCCCACACTCGTGCACGCATCCACGCTTACACATGAAAGTGGAAGGGTTTTGTTTCTTTCTTTTATCGAACTGAAATAGTTTAGAAAATTATCTGATACGAAATATATATAGGAGTTGTTGAGGTATGTATGCTTGGTACACATATATGTTCCAACAACTCATATATGTATGAATAGTTAGCTTATGTCAGCTTAAATAGTTCGCGAATTGAACATTTCAGGCAACATCCCAAGCCGAGGTGTGTCGTGCACCCTTCAGCTAGTTGTCAAATTAAATCGGCTGAGTGCCCTAAGCGCTCACCTTAGTAGTCCGGTGAAGCTATTAAGACCTTGCTCGGTTAATAGCGTAGTAATTTCGAGAAAAAAAAAGTTGTTTCATTGTATATGGTGAAATCTTAATAATGTTTAATAAAATGAAATTTGTTATTTGTTATGGAAAAAAATAATTGGTTTGAAATTAATTCTTTTTATTTATAAAATATATCAGCGGGCGTATGATTGTTTATAAAAAAATATGTCTGACTGTGATAAATTCATGTTTTTAATTGCGTTTAAAAGGTACTGAAAAAAAGAAATGTTCCTAAACTTATTCATAAATCAAAATTTATCGAATCAAAATGCGCATTAAAAATACAACATTAACCAGCTACCAGGTGTCCTAAATTCTGTCTATTGATATATTGAAATTTGTGTAGGTGGTAGAGTCACGCTGAAGCTGTAACTGGTTTCAGCATGAATGGGTTGTCTCGTTCGGGCTTATACCACCCTCTCACATAAAACTGACATGAAATAACATTGCTTGCATTGTAGTGTTTCCTTCGGTCGGTGAGAGCGCCGGAGACCAGCCTCTCTTCCCTTTTCCTCCTTTTCCTACCCTTACCCTCCCCCATATACAGGTTGGCAACTCACTTGCGACACTCCTGGTGTTGCTAATGTCTATAGACGGTGGTGTTCACTTAACATCACGTGGCCCGCCTGTTCGTTTGCCTCCTATGATACAAAAAATATATATATTGATATATTAAAGAACCAGGTATTCTAAAATTCTTGTTCATCCAACGTTACCGGCTCTTGTACAAGTGTCGCAAAAAAGTCTAGTTACGTAGACACGTTAAAAGTGCACTGTCAATTAATTATAGACAAATAATTTGCAATAAAATAAAATTGCGACTATAATTAAAGATCTAAGCTATCTTATCTCTCAAGTTGGACCAAACTGCATATACGCAATATGCAAATTTAAACGAAATCTATTAGGTAAGCGGTTTAGGAGTCCATCGCGGACAAACATCGTGACAGGAGATTTATATATATTAAGAAGATAAGAAGATTAGCTGTGCCCGCGTGGAATATATGTACAAAACAGTGAGTAATAAAGTAATCTGAATGCAAGTCTAATTACTTATCTGCTTTTTTTTCCGTTCCCGTACTTAAGTCGCGACGTCATTAAAACTACAATTACTTTGGATAGACCACACCGATTTTAATTAAACAAAAACTAAATGCTGGTAAAGGATATGCTTTGTGATGTTTTTTTAAAGTTGTATCATAGAACAGTACCTTAGCAATGATGGGTGTTCAAACAAATATCCATATAGACAGACATTTCTTAAAATGATTGAAACGTATTTAATTACCTATTCCTAGACATTTTTTTACAACATTCTAAATAGCATAGACACGTTAGATTTTCATTCTTGATATATCTATGAATTTATTACATTAGATATTATAATAAGATCAGTTTACAACATCCCATTTTTATGAAATGTGATTAATTACTATAACAATATTTTAAAACTTAATCCTAAATACAACAATTTTCTAAAATGATAACCAATTAAAACATACAGGCTTATAGAAAGGCTACATATAGAAACTCTACTTTAAAATAATATGACAATATTTCTAAATCAGCAGAAATTATTATAAAAATAAAATGAATAACAAGAATAAACTCAGAAGTAGAGTGTATACTTTAAAAGAAAAGATGTGTCTCTGACTATATTAATGCATAGTCCAAAAAATATGTAGGCTTAATGATTGATGCAGTATCTCTAGCTGCTAGTTTATATTATAATAAACACTATGAAGTAGAAACTCTGAAGATTTTGGTACAAATAAAACGCAAAATTTTACTGATAATGCCGTTTTTTTTTTTAATCAAAGGTTTAAAAAGTAAAGGTTCTATCGTGCTCAAAATATCTTAGTTGATATAGTATATGAAATGGAAACACTAAACAGTCTTGACCAGTGTTGCTGTTTAAGAAATGAAAGTCTCCGGATGTCAATAAAAAAGTCGCTAGATTTTAAAAAAATACACGATTTAATAAAGCGCCAGTAGTCGCTAAATATTTCATAGTAAAATACAATACTCGTAATGCGAATATTTCACTGTGATAAAACGAGCTAAAAGCTTTAGTTAGATCAGTTGTAACCAGTTTTAGCAACATTATAACTCTTCTTGATATTTCTATTCTAATCTATATTTTTTATTTTATCTTTGAGCACAAGTCTTTTTTTCAACGGATTTCCATTCCCCAAAATAGATTATGATATATATCAATGTTTACGATTTAACAAAGAAACTAAGAAAAACAGGTTTGTTTTGCGAAATGGTAACTAATTTTTTAAATCTCTTGGCGGTGGTAGTGAAGTGAATGTGAAAGACAAAACAATATCTGATGTATCATTTAATAGAGAGGCACCCAATCGATTAAACCCCGATATTGAACGTCATTCTGGTAAGGAAATTCCAAAAAGAACAATAGCAATCCACCTTTTTCCACTAATTACACTTAAATTAGTACCAAAATACTTATGCATTTTCAATATTCAGATATTCTCTAATTTTTTTTTGTCGCTAGATTAATAAAAAGTCGTTTAACAAGTTCAAAATCCAGTAGACCTAGCGACAAAGTCGCTAAAACGGCAACAGTAGTTTTGACTAGGGATGTTAAAAAATAATCGATTTTTAATTAAATCGATTTTTATTTTATTATAATCGATTTTTTATTGTCGATGTCTATTTTCATATTAATCGATTTTTTTAAATCGATTATATAAATTACGCATTTTAATCGATTTTTATAAACATCTATGCGACGGATGAAAAAAACTCAAAATAAGTTCATTATTATTTACAATTGAAGAGTGAGCATAGTGAGATAATATGTTTGTAAAAATTTAAAATGTTTTCTAGCCGCAAAACACCTAAAAGAGGCTGGCGAAAGTATTTTATAACGAAAAAGAATAATACCACAGTAATATGCATGTCCTGTTCGATAGAATGAAAAATTTTGTAGTGAAACTACAAATTTAAAAAGAACATAGAATGAAAACATCCCACCGCCTTACAAGTAACATGAGTTACTATATCTTATAATGATTGTTGTGGTTCTTATGACAGCCAAATACCGCTCTCTGTAAAATTAAAACTTTCAATAAAACTAAAACGGTCTGTCATGCGAGTACAACATGTTCACTAAAAATGTCTTATAGTAAACTCGACATCGATAAGTTTACAAAACTATAAATTATTCTTGAAATTATTCAATAAAAAAAATTCTTCAATTTTAATTTTCTCAGTCACACTATGATTAATATGAAAATTTAAAAGAGAACTTCATTGTTTTGAATTTTACAGTTAGAATTAATAATGTTGTCATTTTGTTAGGATGTTTATCATTTCATTTTTATTACGATATAATGTTTAATAGTACTGAAAATTTCTATGGTATTTAGTTTCTATATTCTTTACCTTGAAAGTTTAAAGGAACATTCACTTTTATTTTGTTTTGAACTGGTTATTTTTGATACGTATAATTTTATGTGATTCTTAACCTGATAAATTGTTATGTTAAATCTTTAGGTTTATTATAGGAATATGGAAAGCATGTCTATTTTTAAATATTATAAAAATCGATTATTTGTTTTCAATAAAATCGATTTTTAACAAATCGATTATTATTTAAAAAAAGAAAAATCGATTCCAAATTAATCGATTTTTTTCATTAAACTCACATCCCTAGTTTTGACATGAAATCCAAGAAAAATTGACATTACTGAAAGAGTATTGCCAACAAATACTTCCTTTTGTAATCGTTGAGCTTATTTTAATCTCATTTTACTGGACACAGCAATGATATGAGTAAAAAGGTGTTGATACGTTACGACTCATTAAAATAAAGAAATAGCTATTTTACCGATATATACGTAAAGTATATAATATTGTAATGTTACGCTTTATTAGATTAAATGTAATTAAAGCTTTATAACGTTTTGCTAATATAGTATGTGCAATATTGTATAACACAGGATTTTATAATACATAGTTTTGGGACATTTTATTCAATAATCAGTAGACAGCATATTTCCGTTACCACTGATACGATATTTGAAGTCAGGTTTGCTTACTTAGCAGTTTTAACGGACTACTAACGGAACAGCTGTAACGTATCCACGCCTCCTTACTTATAATATGAATATACATAGAGTTATATTTATAAAGCCACATGATACCAGTAAAACGTAGTGAAGTTCCATCACATCTTCTAAATTATATGTTGTAGTAATATTATTGTTATTAGTACATTTCAGAGCTACGTTTTATTATGTATCTCTACTACTTTACAATTAAAGAGGAAAACTTCTCAGATTAAATTGTTAGTTAAAATCAACTAAAACAATAATGAAAAAAAAACTTTTTAAAAATGATTTATAATTTAAATGGTAGTAGGGCTTTTATATTTGTTTGGTTAGCTACCACATTCAAATTAAATATCTACCACCAAGTTCCTATAAATATATTCCGGCAGCGGCACCTTAGAGTCTAAGATCATATTGACTTTTAACATTGAATGCTGTAGTGTATAAAAGAAATCATATGTAATAAAAAATAATGTAAATTTTAAATATTTTTCCTTAATTTACAGTAAATATATTCAAACAAAGTATTCCTTACATTCACTGTATAAAAATTTCTAATTAGCACAGAGGAACTTTCAAGTCATACAATGCCGTTCAAGGAAATTGTATACACATGTTGTGTATACTTGATATATTTTATATAGTAATAATAATATTCGTCCAATAGGACAGGCGAAGGAATTAATCCATACTGCCAATTCTGAAGTTGTCAATATATGTGGTTCTTGCATATTCTGTAGTGAGTTTTATTGTATATTCAAGTTAATATAAAGGTATACGCGCCAAATCTTCTATATAATATTTTGTAAATGTTAAACCATCTTCTTTATCTTAATTTTCAAGTCGTTTCTTTTGCCAATTCTGAAGTTGTCAATACGGATACTTCTTATGTATTCATTAGTCTGTTTTCTTCTAAGTCCAAGTCAATGTAAAGGCTTAAGTGCCAAATCTTCTATATAATATTTCAGACATTTTTTATCTTCTTATTCGTTGAATAATCATTACAAAAATATTCTGATATATTCATGTTTTGTCAGGATACCAGGATAAGTCAGGAGATCGATATTCAAGTAAAGTGTCGTGAGATTATTTCAACGCTATAACAAGATGGTGGTTCTCTTGTTACAACTTTCCTGCGAATTTTTGTAGCATCGCAAAATTCATGGTTCGTGGTATTATTTTTCATTCACTTCACTTATGCACAATAAACTAACCACATTACATAAAACACCACCAACTTTACACAATGTATAGTCAAGTAATACAAGATAATGAATAAAATATAAAATCCACTACATGACGGACTGACATGCCGCAAAAAACTCGATATATTTTAATTTATTTAAAAATCTCACTATATTTGTACAACCACAGATAATTATCTAAAATAGTCATTTTTTTTATTTATTCGGGTAATTTACGAATTATGATCAGCAACACACATACACGTGAGTTTCTATTTGAATCGGGATTAGGAATAACGTGACTTTCGTATTATGGCAACATTTTCAGTGATGGCCAATATTTCGTGTTGAGCGGAGTAGTAGAGGGTTTGTACCGAATTTTAGTGTTGAAATAAATTAGTTTCTCATAATTCGGTGTCCAAAAGTGTTTCTTATATGTTTATTGAACGTTCTGTGTGAATTATTGTAACTAAATACATGTGACAAAATAGTTTGTGTCATACGGTAAAGAATGTTTGTTGTGTCATTGTAATAGGATCATTGCATTATAAAATATATTGGATTTGTTGGCTGCTTATTTGTTTTGAATAGAAGGTATGTTTGTTTATTGTTGGAATTATACTTATATTTTAGCTTCAATATTTTTAACAAGTCTTGTTTGCCACGAAAGCTGTCAGCGTGATGTGATACGAACGAGAGCGTTCAGCGCTCGGGAGATAACGGAAAAATAGTAGATTGCAAAGATTTTGATAAGGATTTGTGCCTAACGACATTATATGAAGATTGAAGTATAATAAAAAATCCATTTGGTATCACAAACTAATCCATTACTATATAAATTTTGATCCTATCTGGCGGTTGTAAGAATCTTGTTTCATGCTCTATTTCCCTCTGAAAACTTTGATATAAATTGAGAAATCTCAGTGAGAGGTGTTTACGTATTCATTATTCATCTTTTTGTAACACATTCCTCTGTTTCTTTAATTGTTTAGTGGACAAATGCAAACAGTTCTATAGGTTAGAAATTGTGTAATGTATTTTTTTAAAATACAAATTGTGTTTACATATTCAGTATTAATACTTTTATGATATATTGAATGTTTCAGTTGTTGAATTAATGTGGCAACTATTTTTAAAGTCCTGTCATTTTTTGTATGCTTGTCTGACTAATTATAACAAAGTATACACCAATAGTGAATGAAATGTTGAAATGGGCAATGCTTATTATATTTAACCTTTTTATGTTCCTACTCAAATGTAAATACATAATATTTCCTACTTTGTAGGTATCTAATGAAATAATTAAACTACATAGATAATCTCCTAAATATGTAAAACAATATCAAAAATATTCTTTTATATATTTAAATAAAAAATAATTAAATACACTTAGAAGTATACCTTATTTTAAGACAGAATATTGAATACAATAATAATAGATAGTATTTTTCAGGTTTATTTTTCTAAAAAAGTTTAAAATATGATAACAATTGTAAATCATATTTAAAAATAACGAAATCTGTTTAGATATCTGTTTTTAACATATACACTCCAACAACTGTTCTCCTGTATTAGTAAAGGATAGAATATTGATAATCAATGGAAAAGAATATGTTATAATAGTAAATTCTTTAAAATTTGCTATATTTTAATTATTTGTTACATTAATTTGACTGTTACATTAATTTGACTCTTGAAACATTTAAAAAGAATCTAGAATTTCGACACATTAATTTAATATCCCAATAAGAGTTTTAGAAAATCATATTGGGTACTTCATCCATCAGCTAAAGAAATTTACAAGGTTTTATGCCCTTGCAGTATCACTCAGTGAGCAAAATTGCACATATATGAATTGAAAAGGAAAACCATATAACTTGTTATATTAAATACATACTTAGAAGCTGTAATTTCATGTATAAAAAAATATACACCTTTAACTACACTTTTTTCTCTTTCAAGTTTTTAAATTGTTAATGTAATCATCAATCTTTCCTAATCATAGACAATTTATTTTAATATTCAAATTTTAAACATAATTTTGTTATTTGGTTTACTTATTGAAGAAATGATGCATATACATCTTTATAATTTAGTTTGAAACAAATTTAAGATAAAACTTGCGTGTTAGTCATTGTATAATGATTTTTATTTCAACTTTTATGCCAGTTACATGACATCACTGACATATGGCACCTTACAAGGCCAATCATATTTCTTGTTTTATGTATATTTACATAAATAACATTTGTTTTAAATTTAGATTGTGTCCTTTTTTCTTTGGATGGCAGATAATAATTATTCAAAACTCTACACACACAATTTATAAGCCTAAGCATTAAATTATTGTTATAGCTTACCATAAATGTTAAATTTTAGTGTATTATTATAAACAAACTGATATCTGTGAAATTGACTGTGTTGACTTGTGCTTCTGCATCACACTATTTGAACCTAAACTTTTACTGCACGAAGATACACATCTCTGACCACATACCAGATCACAAAAAAAAAAAAAAAATATTTTCTTAAAGCTTTACCAATTTTATATACTACAAGGGATATTTTTGTATAGAAATCTATCCAGTACTTCTTATGTCATGTGCTCACAACAACATATCTATCACTTTTATATCTTGAAAATGTCACAAAATATCCCAAGTTATACTAAAATAGGAACTACTTGTAGCTTTGTATAAAATTATAAAATGGAATTTTATACCAATGTAGTAGATAGCAAAAAAAAAACTGCCATGTGCCAATTATCATGTTGATCCATCAAAAGTTTTTAGAATTTATCAATATCATATGTATACTAACATCCATTTATAAGTGAATATTTAAATTTTATTATATTGATACATTTTATCTTAATTGTTAGTAGTAAAAAATATAAAAGGCTTATTTCCTTCCAAATCAATATTTTGTGGTACATTATCAATCATACAACACTGTTGAAATAATAAAACATTTTCTATGATTCTCTTTACTTTTTTTTTTATTGGTTCATTGAATCTTTGTCTGCCAGAACTCAACTCGATATAATCTTACCACACTGGCAAGCAGAACAACTACTTGGCACATAGCCATGTTTACAATCATAGTTTTACAACTCCTGTTTTTTTTATCTTTTTCTGTATAACCTACTTTCTTATGCTGAGAGAGCTCATTATTATTTATGGGCAAATAAAAATAATCAAGTCTTATATGTTTAAGGCATAAGTACACTTTTACTATTTTTTAATATGATAGCTTAAATAACACCATTGTTTATCTATACTTCTATACTAATATTATACAGAGGTAAAATTTGTGAGACTGTGAAGTTGTGAGTTTGTGAAATTGTAGAAGGAAATACTGGATGTACCGGTCTGATTGAGAAAATTTCTTTCAGTACTGAAATAGTTCATATATCGAGGAAGGTTATAGGCTATATATCATCATGATAAGACCAATAGGAGCGGAGCAATAATGAAGAATGTTTCAAAATTGGGGCTTTTTTTCTCTTAAGCGTTTCTGTTGCATGTTAGCGTTAGCCCAAAAGTAACTATTCCATGCAGACGAAGTCGTGGGCAGAGGCTAATGTGATATGTTTTATGCGATATAAATGAGTATTGTTTTAGTGTATTTATTAATACTAGTGGTCGAAATTCGACCATAATTCTTTTTATATTCAATAAGACCAAAGAGAATAATAATTATTTCATTGGTTTCATAAATTTGCTAAAGATAAATTACTTATCGATTAATCAATAATGTATACTATGAATCTACGTATAATATTGTTATAAAATTAAGCTACAATTTGATCAGTTAATTTCGAAGGGCATGTAAGGTATGCAACGTAAGTCATGTTAAAAATACTGAATGTAGGATGAATAAAGCTGATTAGAATGTAAGAGTAAAATTAAGGATGGCGAAACATCTTTTTCATTTACATGTGTCTATATGTTGTGTGTCATTCAAGCAGTAGTGTGTCTAATGTATATTGTAATTAATTTAAAGTGTTTTAGTACATTTTGAACTAAAAAAATAGCTTTGTGCTCTTCTCCTGCACATAAACTTTAATTATGTTAAATTTCACGTTTAACCGTTCGCGCAATCGCGCGCAAAGGGGGTACAACATTTTCAATTCATATATTAATATAGAGATAGATATTATTTAAATGAGATATTTAAAAACCATTTACGTTCTGGATTTCTGTATAGAGTAACACACGAACCCAACACATACTAACAGCCTTGTAACTGTTTAGGTGTTAATTCAAATTCCAACATTTCCTAATTTGTTTGCAGACTCCATAAACTTAAGTAACAACGCATCTTAAAAGTTTAGCAAAGAAGTAATTTGAAAATATTACTTCGCTTCAAATGAAGTTTTGCCTCAAACTTAAAGAACAGTACTTTTTATACGATGAAAGGTCATCATACCTTTTCTCTATACATTATAATATCTATGCAAAATTTCATTATAATAGGTTTAGTACTTATGGCGTGAATTCGTAATAAACAAACAAATTCGCTGTTCATGTGAGTTATTAACATTAGTTTCATACTTATTTAGCAAATTAATGAAGGCTATAGGACTCGACTTGACATGGTCTAGTGACAACTAAACTAATCAAGCTATTGTTCCCGGCTTCGCTTGCCGTAATATAGGTTTTTTGGCAACCATCTCATTTAGATTATTACTGCCAGTGTCGAGTAGGTAACAATATTACAAGTGTATTGTGATTATTCAAATGTTCTAACGAGAATGTGGCTGTTAGAACTTTAAATTTAAGTGAAGATTTTGCGAAGAAAATCCGTGTGGCAAAAAATCGCATGCGCACTTTAGTTCTTAAGTTTTGACTAGACGATTATATGGCGAAAATACAATTAAAAAAAAAAAAACAAAACTACGCTCTCCTTACTGGTAATGTAATCATGGTTTAATTTTAATTATAGCGAACAGATGCATGTAGGTTACTCGGAGAGTTGTGCTTTAACGGGACTCTTGAATTACTAATTCCACCCGTCCTCGCTATAAACAGAAATTAATTAATTATTCTTTATGTAGGTGTAACAAGCGTGATACTAATTTATTTCGCATGTTAATTTAATGTTATAACACTAGAGAGTTCTCTTGTCTTCTCTCACGTTAAATAACTTTGTAACTTTCATAGGAACCTCTGAAGTAAGAGTGGTAATTTTAACATTGTCGCCTACTTTCTAAAGTAAAATGCAATGATAAAAACCTAGATAGTAGTCCGGTGATGCTGTTAAGACCTTACTAGGTTAATAGGGTAATCAGTGAAAAAAAAAACTTAGATCGAACTTCCTCGGATTTGTTGCTACAATAATATGAAAAAATGTATGCGTAGAAATTGATTCTATAGTATTCAAATGATGCTCGTTCATATTCGGTTAATTTATAATTTTGTTATACACATAGATTTGGATATCAAGCCCCTTTAATTTTAACAATAATTTTCATCGATTTAAAAATATGTGATTTATGTAATTCTCCCTACACAAAATAAAAAAATTACGTGTGAATATTAATATACAAATCATATGTATTAGCATACAAATCAGCTAGCAAATATATATTAGTAGTGTGGTCATTAGAGAAAAATATAAAAAATATCAGGATACAAAAATATACGATACTTTATTAAATTTAGAAACATTTATCATTGAATGAATGAATACTTTATTGCATTTTTCGATTTATAAACTGGCGAGCTTAACGCCACAAGGCGTTTTCTTCCATCTAGCCAGCAGTTTTGTTAAAACAAGCAAAAGAAAATGAATAAAATAAAAAAAGACTTAATATTTACATATATATACTTTTTAAATAATTATTCTTCATTATTATATAATAGTAAGTTACTTTAAATTTGCAATTCCCAAATTCCACAGTTCTACCAATAAAGATACTGTTTTAGGTTGCGAAATTCCTGCCGTAATCGTAAATATTCGGGTGAATAATTAATGCTCGGAAATTCCCTATAGGAGCACCTCGAACTATTTAGCTGTCCTAGATCTAAGATATTATCGGTATTTGGAAATTGTATAACGGAGCGATTTGCGCGGAATGGACCGCGGCAAGGTCGTTGAGCCTGTCACTTGTTTGCTTACCAAAGTACTGGGGTAACGACTTATCGTTCGGGACCTCATATTTCGACGCTTTGGCCTACGTTTTGGTATTTCACAGTTAGTATAATTGAGTAGGTGTAGCGGCGATTATGGTGATATACCCGTATGATTCGGTTACATCAGTTTAATTTTGGCCACCGTTTCAATAGACGTTAGTTCGACTCATTTCGGGGGAGGAAAACGACGGGATGAATCCATAACATGATCGTTTTTTTTATTCAGCCTTCTACCCTAAAATAGAAAATCTGTCGCTAAGAACGTGTGTTCCAACTGCTGCTCTTGAAAACCACTCCGTTCGTCAATATTCAACGTGTTTATTATTTTAGATTGCTGTGTTAATGTTATCGTGACAGTTTCTTATATTCTCTATACTAACATTATAAAGAGGTAAAGTTTGTGACGTTGTAGGGGGTAATCTCGGGAACTACTGGTCCGATTTGAAGAATTATTTCAGAGTTATTATGTAGCTTATTTATCGAGGAAGGTTATATATTATCGCTCTAAGACTAATAGAAACGTTAGCGTTAGCCCACAGTAAATATTCCACGCAGACGAAGTCGCGGGCAGAGGCTAGTTTAATATAAAGATATCAACTGAAGCTCATCCAAGAAGAACAACTGTATGAATTAAAAAAACAGAAATGTGATAAGAAATTCGTGAATTATGGGCTCACTAACAACAGAAAAACGGGACGTATATTTTTTATATGGCATAGATAAGAGAAAAAAGTGACATAATCTAAACAATATAAGCTTTTATACCGCTGTAAATATCGATAAAAATGTTGTTGTGTGTTGCCTTTTTTCATGAAAATCTTGGAATTTTATCTCATCCTTAGCACAAATGTAGTTGTTATTCAATTATAACTATGTAATAAATATATTCATTTTTTGTATTCATCAAAGTCGTTTTTGTTTAACTATCAAACAGATGTCAAATAAACTATAACTACATAGAAGTCATATGAAGTCGTCCAGATACGATATCCTAAATCAGGGCTGTCCAACCATGGACCGCATTATCTTCTTTTTCTCGAAACTGTCGAATTTCGGGCTAAAAATGGGCTCGATGATGGGCGGTACCTACCATTGTAAAAGTGCATATTCAACAATGAAGCTTATAAAATCGAAATACAGGTCTTCATTGACAGATACTTCACTTGAACATGCACTGCATCTAGCTACTACTAACATTGAGGTTGATGTTAACAGAATTGTAATAAAACAAATTAATGAAAAAGTAGATAATATACAAAATAAATAAAAATAATGATACCTACAGATATGATACCTGTATTTTATTTTATAAGTATTTTGCACCCCCTCTTTGTACTCAGTCATTTTTGTTGGCCCTGAATCCCATCTCGTTTGGACAGCCCTGTCCTACATAATGTCTAAAAAGCCTCTCTATTCTTAAAACCTTGAGACGAATTACGAAAAAAGATAACGGCTGGAATCAGAATTAAATCTACATCTATTACGCCTACGTAAGCTTCTAATGGGTGTGTGTATACCGTTAAATGTAGTATAAATAATATTATATTACCTAAATATGTAACAAGTACGAGTTTGCAATGAAATTTGCTAAGTTGGTCACTATTTAACATTCGAGACCGCTTCGTTGGGCAATAATTATTAAGATATAAACTAAACCAGTTACGAATGTTTCGATTTTATTGAATTTAAGAGAAATAAAATAACAACAAGCTATGATTCACGCAAGGACATTTGCGATATAAAGGTTGACATAGTTTCCATACTGAATATATGCGACATTAATAAAAATCTCGCTTGAACAATTTCGCTGTATTTGTACGAATTTTACATTCGTTCTTTGTTACTACATATAAATTTGTATTTGTATTATAAACATTCATATTAACTTGTCTAGGTAATTAAGTAGTTCATTTTCCGCTGTGATCACCATTGTCTTTAATACATTTTAGTTTCATCTACACTAATGAATAAATTTAAACTTTGTAATAAAATGAAATCTTTTTTTTATGTCGAGACTTTCTAATGGAAAATAACATAACCTTTTATATGTCTACTAACCTCTACTCGCGACTTCGTCCGTATGGAATAGTAGCTTTGGGCTAACGCTAACACACAGAGGAAGCTCTCAAGAGGGAATAAAATCCTCGATTTTGATTCATTTTTCACTGGTGATCCGCTACTATTGGTCTTAGCATGATGATATATAGTCTATGACCTTCCTCCATAAATGAGCTATACAACATTAAAAGATTTTTTTTTCAAATTGGACCAGTGGTTCTGAGATTACCCACCACAATGTCAAAAATTCACAAACTTTCTTTTAGTTTAGATTACGAAATACTTAAAAAATGGAACGGTATTGTATATTCATTACATATTGGTAGAAAATGTAATTTTTATAAAACAATTTACTGGCTATAAATTGAAAGGCAGTACCCAATCTCGTGACCTCTGTATTACTTTAGTATGACCACTAAGATAAAAATGTTATCGATGAAAATCTTTAGGATTTCAGTAATTTTAGCTGCCATTTTAAGAATGTTAACAGGACCCTTGCTAAAAGACAGTGAGAAAATAACTTACCGACTATAAATGGAAAGTCAGGTTACGATTACGTGACCTCTGTATTACTTTAGTATGACCTCTAGATTAAAAATATTATTGATGGAAATCTTTACGATTTCTGTAATTTTAGCTGCCATTTTAAAAATGTTAACAGTATCCTTGCTAAAAGACAGGGAAAATATAATTTACCGACTATAAATGGAAAGACAGGTTACGATTTCGTGACCTCTGTATTACGTTAGTATGACCTCTAGATTAAAAATATTATCGATGGAAATCTTTAGG
>JACEII010000016.1:5004293-5019002 GCA_014332785.1 Antheraea mylitta
CAGGTTACGATTTCGTGACCTCTGTATTACTTTAGTATGACCTCTAGGTTAAAAATATTATCGATGGAAATCTTTAGGATTTCAGTAATTTTAGCCGCCATTTTAAGAATGTTAACAGCACCCTTGCTAAAAGACAGTGAGAAAATAATTTACCGAATATAAATGGAAAATCAGGATACGTTTACGTGACCTCTGTTTATTTTAGTATGACCTCTAGAATAAACATGTTATTAATGAAAATTGAATAATTTTAGCACACATTTTGAGAATATTAACAGTACACTTGCTAAAAGACAGTGAATGATAGAACCGCCGTAACAGATGGAATTCTAATGATGTCGCGTAGACGCCAGCCTAAAGCATTATTAATTCAGAGTGCTCGTTTATCATAAACTCCGATGTATGTTAACGACTCGTAAGGAGGCACGCCGACCGTATTCCCTAATTGCTTGATGTGCCACTTAATAGCTCTTAGTGCGTCTCTATTGAACTAAGTTGAAGATTGTTTGATGCTTGTTCATTACCGGAAAGCTGTGAGTCATACACAACGTTATTAATAAGGCAGGCTGTTAAGAGATTGTAGGATGCTTAAAAATATTGGACGCCCTCTTAGTAATTGGGTTTTCGAAACTCGTGCTAGACGAATGTATCGGAAAATAAGTTATCTTCGTTTTAAGATAGTCAATAAAAACAACTAAGTTCACTTATATACAGGTATAAGTGTACTGTGTGGGTTTCGAATGCACAATACTCTGCGCATCATATCATACCATATTATGACAGCAGCAAGGCGTTGGGTTAAACCACTGCAATATTCGATTTGGTTGTTCAGTTTAGATAGCTACGTTCCTTATACCTCAAGTATATTTATTCTATATATATATATATACTTTATAACAGCTATATTTTTTTGGTTAATGTTTTTTTTTGTAATTCACAGAACACGATCTGTATGAAAGAAAATGTTTAAAAAGTCCTTCGCAACTCAGAAAATGTGCTATTAAAAATATTCATATAAAGACGTGAGTGAGTTTGATAGACAGATAAGAGGAACAGTACGGAGATTTTTAAAAATATTAACAGACTTGACAAGTTAACGTTGAGTCGTTCAATTGCTATTAAATTTTATTACGTAATCGTACTGTAAAGTGGAGATTTTATTTCATTTCCTTCCTTACTCTACATCCTTGCGAATCCTTATCTGGCAGCTAGTTTAAAATAAAAGTTCAGTGTATCTATGTACTTTGTCATCGAATATTAAACTTGATTTTCCATGAACTACAATCCATCAAGTCACGTAATTAAGGTAATGATGTTACGTCAGCCTTGATGAAATTAAGTAATTTTGCAACGGCACCAACTCCACACTGTATAAGCTAATGATAGTGGATGTACGCTCCACCGCCCGTCGTGTTGCAACATCGCCCCGGTTATTTCCGGAACCGCTTAGAAATTGGGTTGTCTGTGGTTCTTACGTCCGTACGCGAACATTCGATTTCTTTAATGGACCTTGCCAGTCTTAATTTCGGATTTACAAACATTAATTCGAGCTTCCGGGATAATGTTTCGATTTCTTGCTTACTTTGTAAGGATATGTCGACAATAACGATCCTTGTTTAACATAATTTCTGTTTCGATAATATCATGTGTAAGTTTGTAGTGAAGAAGTGAGGACGGTTAAGTACTTTATTGATATGGTACGGAGGTAACAGATTTAAATTGTTGTTATTCACTCGTGCTGTGAGCTGTTTTGTGTGTTATAATTATTATAAGAGAGCTGTTGCGTGCCTTCGCAAATCTATATCGGTATGTAATGTTTGTTTAACTGTTGTTGTACCTACATTTATTACATACACTGAAACGGAATGTTATTCTGTATTTTGTGCTTTTCGTTCACGGCTTAGTTCGCGTATACTATAAGGCTTATACTTTTTAGTGTAGTTAATTGAATTTATATATTTTTTGGTTTATTATAAAGATATTATTTAAAATCTGCCTATCCTGGCTTCACACGGGTGAAGTACTGGTGTAGTAATATAAGACTAAATCTTCTGTCAATACTTATATTTCTCTATAATCTTCTATTTTACCTAAATCAGTCAGTTTTGATAAGCAAATTTTTAACATATTTTTTCGCACATTTTTGCAAAATTTTATATCTCATAGAAACTAACCCTGACACAAACAAAAAAAACTATCCAGATAAGTGCAAACTTTTTGAAATTATGCAATTAGATACATTTGGTAAGTAATCCATGTTTTGTATATACAGATTTTTTGGTTTGATATAAAATAAAAAAAAAGCACTATAATTTTTTCATCATCTTGTCAGAGTTTCGGGGATTGCATTAAAAAAACGTTTTACCCGGTAATTATGTTAATGAGTATATCAGTATGATTTTTTTTTCGAACTGACTACGCTATTGACCTAGCAAGATCTTAAAAGCTTCACCGGACTACAACAAGTATGAAATAAATCATACAAACTATCTCGTTTCCTCTTCGAACCCTTGGTAGTTGTATTTCGAGAGATCTTTTTTCAAACATTGCCTTGAATATAAAATGATCATCCTTACCAAATTTCTATTCTTAGTAGTGCTTTGTGTTGGACGATAATAAATCAGTCAGAATGTGATGAGGTACGCAAATCGTTATACTACTTATGGCCGTAATTTTAAGCAGTCTTATATAAAAATGATCTAAGATTATCTTATCATATATATTTCTTCGTATGAATAAGGATTACGCATACGAATGGAATTTATATTATACTACACATAAGTACGTATCGTAAATAAAACATACAAGTGGGGAGCTCTGCTTCCACGCAGAACACCGTTGGTATTCTCGTTCGATGTCGTTTGAAGGCCGTCTACTTGAATGACTTACTTGTTTATTCGAAATGTGAGAGAGACTAGCTATACAAGTATCACTACATATCTATACTCCTATACTAATATTATAAAGAGGTAAAGTTTGTGAGTTTGTGACGTTGTGAAGTTTTAGGGGGTAATATCAGGAACTACGGGTCCGATTTGAAAAAATATTTTAATGTTATACAACTCATTTATCGAGGATGGTTATAGGCTATATATCATCACGTTAAGACCAATACGAGCGCACCATTGTAGAATGTTTAAAAATCGGGGTTTTTTCTTCTTCTTGAGAGCTTCCGCTGCGTGTTAGCGTTAACCCAAAGTATCTATTCCACGTGAACGAAGTCGCGGGCAGAGGCTAGTTTCAAATATAAAATAAAGTCTCTGTCGCGCCTGTCTGTCTGTTCGCGTTAAACTCAAAAACTGCCTAACGGACTTTCATGCGGTTTTCACCCTTAGATACAGTGACTCTTAAGGAAGGTTTCGGTATATATCATTTGACAAGGGTTATTAAAGGTATATTTATTATCAGGACAAAATAACGTGTCGGCCGAGCCCACTACTATAATATAAGAAGAAATATTAGTTGAATTTATTTAGTTGTTTATTACACTTGTGAATAATGCAACAGGCTATATACGGAAATTTAATACTAATAAGGAGCCTACTAGATTAATTGAACTTACAATATTAATAGTATTGAAAAATTAAGTTATCTAACATTGAAAATCAGCAAAAAAGTTGAAAAATTAATATATAATTTTTTTTATGTCATAAACGAAGCAAACGAACAGGCGGGTCACCTGATGTTAAGCGATTACCACCGTCCATTGACACTAGCAACATCAGGGGAGTCGCAACTGCGTTGCCAGTCTGTGTTTTGGAGGGATGGGGGAATGGACGTTGGGGAGAGGAGAGTGAAAGGGGAGAGAATAGGAGAGAGGATGGGAAATGGGCCTCCGGCGCTCTCACTGACCGAACGAAACGCAACAGTGCAAGCATTGTTACTTTACGTCGGTATTTCTGTGAGAGGGTGGTACTACCCCGGTCGAGCAGACCCATTCATGCTAAAAACCAATAATAACTTCAGCGTCACCACTAAAGCCTATGAAAAGAAAACAAGATGGCAAATATAATCAATAATGATGAAATATAATTTACTGAATGTTGTTTAAACAGTCATGGATATAAAATGGGTTTAATTGTTCTTTTGAATTTAAAAGCTCGATAGTCTAATATATCTAATGAGATGTGCTTGGACGAGCGAGTTCATTGTACAAACGAGTTATACGTACAATTAGATTGAAGTAATAAACATTATTAAACCAGCGAACTAAATTCTCATAAAAGGTTTCATTTACGCTAGCATAAAATAAATTCTAGAGTGGTGCCTCCTTGAAGCAAATTTTTTCGTAGTAAAGAAAATCAAGTCTAGTAATTAGTAATTAATACTTGAAGTGTTAAAACGACTTGACCATTAACGATTTAGTTAACAGAGATTCAAGCGGTTTAAAAGAAACGCTTAACAATTCCTTGAATTCAACTAATCAGATATTTAAACAAATACTACGGATTTGTTAGTGGTTTAGGTATCTTCGACACGAGTCTATCAAACAGATTAGTTATCGATCGTGTAACATTCAGGTTTATTTATATAGTTTTTACGATACACCGTAAACGGCCACTCGTGTAGCTTTTTATTATTAAACATTGTCCGTACTAATATTATAAATGCGGAAATGAGTCTGTTTGTTACAAACCTCAACTACTCGACAGGTCATCATGAAATTTTATTCGGGAAAAATTACTGTTCTGGAGTGATACGTGAAAACTACATTAAAACAAACGAAGCCGCGAGTAAAATCTATTTTTTTTTATTGTAGCACGGCAAAGTGACTGTACTATGCCTGATGGTAAGCATAGTACAATCCAAAAACAGTGGCGACCACCTAGAGACATACTATCCATCGCCGGTCACTGCTGTCATGCCGACCTGCGTAAGTATCTCTTCACGTTGCGCTTGAAGGACCCCATGTCATAGGAAGGAGGAAACACACTGGCCGGGGGATTGTTCTAGTTAGTGAAACGTGAAGTGTTTGCTTTTTTTACGAAAGTGTAGTGGTAGAGCCAAGCTGAAGCTATTATTGTTTTCAGCACAAATGGGTCGGCTCGTCCGGGGAAGCACCACCCTCTCACAGAAAACCGACGTGAAGTAACAGTGCTTGCATTGTTGCGTTTCGTTCGGTCAGTGAGAGTGCTGGAGACCCACCTACCCTCCCCTTCCCCTTCCTCCTTCCCTTCCAGTCCCCCGCCCTCCTCCCAAACACAGGCTGGCAACGCACTTATGACTCCCCTGGTGTTGCAAGTGTCTATGGACGGTGGTGATCACCTAACATCAGGCGACCCATCTGTTCGTTTGCCTCCTATGATATAAAAAAAAACGAAATCTACGTCTTATCAATAAAGAATAACGTATATTCATATTGTAGTACCTTAACAAACATACGGTTATACCGGCTTTTTAACAGAGATATTATATTAACCATTTTACTTACTGCTAGTATATAAAATACGTGATCAAATAAACACTTATGTTCATTACATAGTATAAAACAAAGTTCCCTACCGCGGCTGTCCCTCTGTCAGTCCGCGATAAACTCTAAAACTACTGAACATATTTTCATGTTGTTTTCGCCAGTAGATAAAGTGATTCATGAGAAAGATTTTGGTATATAATTTGTCAAGGATTTTGTTTTATAATCATGGCGAGACAATGTCTTCCAGGCCAGCTAGTAAATAATAATAATAGCGTTATTATAGTAAGAGGTAGTTTGTATGTTTGCTGGAAATAATCTCTGGACTTATTGATCAAGTCACGTTCTCTAAACGAAGTCACAGGCATATGCTAGTTACGTGTAAAATAAAGCTACGTTATAAATGTCTATTCAGTCACTTGCCGATTTTCGTGACTTCGGTCGCTTGAAAATGGTTTCCTTGTTGTAGAAATTGTGTAAGTGCAGATGTTTTGAAGTAATGAATTTACCTATATTCAACAACTCATTTTTAATGTGAACCATCAGTAGGAGCGGGTAAACCTGATTGTTGGCGTGGCGAGTGTGTGAAACGTGGTGACGCGATTCCATCTGCAAGCGACTATGCGCAATCTCTCTACCCACTGACCCCGCGTACCTATAGTTTAATTTGAGATTCGTTCGATTCGAACAATTTGGACGTTTCACATCTGCCAGGCGTCCCGTGACAGCTCAATTATTTTTTATAGATTAGTATTTTGGGGTTAATGATAGATGAAAGACTATTAGAAATACGGCGAGATGCTAGGTAATAATGAAAATACAATCATAAAATTATAATTAAAAATTATAAAATATTATAATAGGATAGTAAATCATACTATACAGATATACATAACTGGCTTTATAATGAAAATATAGACTTGTGCTGTCGTCAACTATCCAGTGCTTGTGTTGCTTATGCAAATTGCGAGATTTTATCAGCAACGTATTAAATACAGGTTCTAAAACAAGTCAACTTTCATCAAGGATGTTCTCCAAGGCCTTCTGTGCTGTCAAAATAGCTAGCTAGCTAGCTAGCGTAGCTAACAGTTCTTTTAACTCGAGATAGTACCTGCCAGAATGTGTCGTACTTGTACCCAAGCGGGCCAGTTCCAACGTACGTTGTACGAGCGAGATTAGACTTTTGTCGAATAGCAATAATAACCGTTTTCGATTATAATATTTACAGTAATGCGTGGGTCTGGTATTTTAATGGCTTAAAGCTGGAACTGTACACGCTTTAGGTTTTTGTTTTGTTTTATAGTAATATATACTTGTAATATGATGTATAAAAAATATTTTACGAGTACCTAATAAGGATTTCTGAAAATTGAATCTCTAAACCTTAATAAACATATGGTTTTAATTCGAATCTGTTTTTTTTTTTAACTGGTTCGGCCAAAGGACTGAACTGTGGTACCTGATAAAAATTCAGTGCAGTCCATAAATAACGGCGACTATCCCTTTTATATAACAAAGGCACCAGATTAGGCCCCCCTCGGCAGCGGCTCAAGTCTAGGTCCGTTCCCTCAGCGTGGACTCCTTGAGTACGCTGCTCACGCGATACAGTGACACAAAACCTTACATCACTGCTAAAACATCACCTACACACACGTGCACGCCTATACGCTTACACGCTGTTTTTCTTTTTCAGAGAAATAAACGAGATACGAGTTCTACCCTTATTTTTCCCTATCTTATCTTATGCTATATACAATAGTCTAGAGGACTTTTTCCGACGCAAAACACATATAGGAGTTGTTGAGGCACGCATGCTTGGTACACATGCATGTTTCAATAACTCATATACGTATATCTAGATAGCTTAGCTCAGATAGGTCGCGATTTTTGCACAAAACAGGCGACAGCCCAACCCGAGGTGTGCCGTGCACTCTTGAGTTAGTCGCCCAAACATCCCAAATCGGCTGAATGCCTTCAGCGCTCGCCTCAATAGTTCGGTGAAGCTGTAAAGACCTTTCCAGGCCAAGAGCGTTTCATTTCAAAAAAAAAATAACAAAGGTAGTCACAAGGGTCTCTTCACGCCTCTTTTGAAGGACCCTATGCCAAAAGATTTTGAGCAAATTCAGTTACAAAGTAAAAATGAGGTGATAAATGTTTTCTTCAAATAAATACTTTATATAGTCCTTTATAAAGATATAAACGCAGACGACGTCGTGGGTGGATGCTAGTTAAATGTATACCAATTTTCTGAAGATATCGGAGTTATTTGAATGTTCACATTAGCGAAATAGAATTAACAATGCAGTGGATTCCGTCACACCGTTGGACTATACAAGGGTTGCCGAATTGGTTAAATTAAGTGTAATTTACGGCAGAGAAGAAGTTAATTTCGCTCAAATTCTTTAGTAATAAATATAGAGTTAGTTGCGTGTAAAATATGGCATTTATGTCTCAAATGTTAATTCGAAATGAAAGGAATTTAGCACAGATCAATTCAAAGTGAGTCTTGGCGTTACCTTTGGCTTGTAAATAACAATTATTCTTGAGACACATTGCTCTTAATAAGTGTAAATATTTAATAAAAGAGTCTCCTACGCCAAGCTTGTGGGGTAATACAAGATATCTATCCTTCTATATTAATAATAATAATATTATAAAGAGGTAAAGTTTGTGAGTTTGTAAATTGTGACGTTGTAGGGGGTAATCTCAAGAACTACTGGTCCGATTTGAAAAAATCTTTCATTGTTATATAGCTCATTTTTTGAGGATGGTTATAGGCTATATATCATCACGCTAAGACCAATAGGAGCGGAGCAACAATGAAGAATGTTTAAAAATCGGGGTGTTTTTTCCTCTTGAGAGCTTTCGCTGCATATTAGTTAGCCCAAATTAACTATGTCCACGCGAACGAAGTCGCGGGCAGAGGCTAGTACATTATATATTAACGGAATGTATTTGGCTCCATGATGGGTATACAGATACTGATACATACTCTCAATCTGAATTTACAAGATATTGGAATGTTTCATGGGTTACCATCCAAACGGAACAGTGTTAAAACATTTTTTTTTTTTCGAACTGACTACGCTATTGACCTAGCAAGGTCTTATCAGCTTCACCGAACTACTAAGGCGAGCGCTTAAGGCACTCAGCCCATTTTATTTGGGCAACTAGCTCAAGGGTGCACGGCACACCTCGGCTTGGCTGTTGCCTGTTACATGCAAACTCGCGACCTGTCTTAGCTAACCTAGCTAACTATTCATATATGTTTGAGTTGTTGAGACGCATATGTGTACCAAGCATACACGCCTCAACAACCCCTCCATATATTTTTTTATCGGAAAATTAGAGTTTTTTCAGTTCGATAAGGGAAAAAAATAAAACCCTTCCACTTCCATGTGTAAGCGTATAGGCGTGCACGTGTGTGGGGGTGATCGTGTAGTGTTGTAGCAGTGATGTAAATTTTTGTGTCACTGTATCGCGCGAGCAGCGCACTCAAGGGCTCCACACCGAGGGAATGGACCTAGGCTTGAGTCGCTGCCGAGGGGGTGTTAAAACATTATATCTGTTTAATCATCATTATTGACGCTCTCGTTTATCTTAGTTCTAATAATCTGTATTATTTATGTTATTCAGTCTGTAATCCGTCCGTCCGTTTATCATAATATAGGCTCCCATAGAAAATCAGTTTCTTTTTTTTCGAACTGACAACGTTATAGACCTAGCAAGGCCTTAACAGCATCAGCGGACTACTGGCTCACATAGAAAATTTAGTACTACAGTACTACTATGTATGTATATTGCACATTTTTGCTGAATGTGTTCGCCAACTGTTTAATGTATTTTTTTTCTGTGTAACTAGTTTGTGTAACTTAATTTAATTGTATGGTTGTTCCAACAATAAAGTATTTATTTCTTTCTAAATTAAGTTAACGTTACTGCCATAAAACCATAAAACCCCAAAATAAGTTAAAAATATACATATATATTAAATCTAAAAGAATAATATCAACAGAATTTTGGTTTAATTTGTCCCGTTTTTATTAAAGTACACGTTATGTAAAGCTTTGTCAAGTTTATTCATCTTTATTAATAATTACTAGCTTACTTTGTTGTTTAATCGAGGGATTTCTTTGAAGGTAAAATGTCAAATTATATTTTCATGAAGCAGATATTGCAAATTGTCCTTTGTGTATATCATCAAACGATAGGGTCAGAGTTACCTAATTACGTTTTGTATATAAAAGTGATCACATACATATATCCTTATTAGCAGGTTTTTTTGTCACTTATTTTTTGGGGCACGCTAATTCTCCAAAATTGTAAGTCTATATTTTTTTTTACTTCTAGATACAGAGACAAAACATAGTGCAACGCGGTAATGTTTCAAGAAATATAAATTAATTAGATTTTGTATTTGGATAATTATTAATAAAAAAAAAATACAAAAAAATTAAGTTTACGAAGATTGATTTTTTTATATATTTTTCCAAACTCTCTCATTTTTAAATTTTTATGGCAATTTTTCGTTATTTTGGAAATTCTTTTTTTTATATCATA
Source organism: Antheraea mylitta (assembly GCA_014332785.1). Lineage (NCBI taxonomy): Eukaryota > Metazoa > Arthropoda > Insecta > Lepidoptera > Saturniidae > Antheraea > Antheraea mylitta. The sequence continues at coordinate 5,014,264 of JACEII010000016.1, forward strand.
GGAGGCAAAGGAGCTGTAGGCGGTGATGATCACTTAACATCAGGTGACCCACCTGTTCGTTTGCCTGCTATACCATAAAAAAGGTATATATCTGTTGTAACTTTGGTCTTTCCAATATCTGTTTATAGTATCAAATATGTATTTAACATAGAAGTGAGAACAATTTCCTTATTGAAAACGTGACGCTACGGATGTTTGCATATATGAACTAAAAAGGATATATGTTAAACTAATTCACTTACAATGACGATTGGTTCGAATAACTAGATAAATTCTGCGTAATCAATATCAATGACTACATAATTTTTATCATATTAAATTCATTTCTGTTATCTTGAAATGTTCATTTTTTTTATACATCCAGATCATTAAAGTATGTACTTATATAGGTAGAATATATATATTTTTTTTAGGCTGTGTAAATAACGAATGTACTTAATACTTAACGGACGGACCAAGTAGATTTGTTGTTTTTCCGTTTTGACTTCCTAGGACGGTTATATAGATTTATGTTTTTCCGTTGTGACTTCCTAGGACGGGTATATAGGTTTATGTTTTTCCGCTGTGAATTCCTTAAGAAGATCGGCTACATAAATGTACGTTTTAGCGTGAATCTTTACTATGCTACATTACGGTTTTCTTTTATTCTTCCACACATTATTAGTTTTCCTGATATTAAATGATCATGTAATCTAAGATGGTAAACACGGTAAGTACCTACGGGATTGGTTTTTTTTTTCGAACTGACTACGCTATTGCCGTTGCAAGGTCTTTACAGCTTCACCGGACTACTAAGCGATTGGTTCTCAAGTGTAGGTGCTTAGTGGTAGATTTTTCCCTTGAAGAAGGTGGTGGTGGTAGCTAGCGGTCGGCAAACTTAGAAAAAACCTTACCACAATGCAATGGTTTCAATACTGTATTTTTGATATGAAACATCTATAGCCGGATGGTAAACCTGATAGTTGCCGTGTTGACGCAAAATACAAACGTGGGCAACGTTTGTAGTTTGGGTTTATTAAAGAAATACTCAAAAACATTTGCAACCCTATCTGTATAAATATAAGTTTCAAACTGTTTTGTAGGCCACTCGTTTTACTAGTGGGGCGTTTCACCTGAAGCGGACAACGAAAAAAAGGTAAAGATCAGTCATATCTGAAATTCAGTATTTTGGAAGTTTTTCGACTGAACAAATTTACAATAAAATATTAAACGCAGTGATTTATATAGAAGAATAGTTGCTCTTTTTGAGAATAGAATAAAACTTGAAAAAAATTTTTTTTAATGTTCAAAGCCGAAAGTAAATTTTTCAAAACAAAATTTTAGTATTTTGGCATATTTTGTTTTCTTTTTTGCCATCAAAACGTAGCTTAAAAGACACATAAAATATACTATAATTTTTAAAGTTGGCACAGAATTGATTAAGGAGATAGATCGATTAATGTACATGGATGTCGAACTAAGATCTGGCACTAGCAAATTTGGGCGATTTTATGTGAAAATAGACATACTTAGTAAAACTCCTTAACCAATTCTGTGCCAACTTTAAAAGTTATAGTATATTTTATGTGTATTTTAAACTACATTTTGATAAAAAAAAAACATATGCTAAGTTACTAAATTTTGTTTTGAAAAATGTACTTTCGGTTTTGAACATTAAAAAAAAAGTTTTTTACAAGTTTTATTTTATTTTCAAAAAGAGAAATTATTCTTCTATATAGGTCGCTGCGTTTAATAATTTATTGTAAATTTGTTTAATTTGAAAAACTACTTCCAAAAAATCTGAATCTCAAATGTGAATGTTCTTTAGAAGCCCATAACTTGACAAATAAACGTGATAGAAAAAAATAATTATGCATTCTCATTCATACCTACTAGAAGTCCCATTAAGCTAAATAGGAACGAATTTCAGAAACACTTTTTTTTTCGATGTCCGCTTCACGTGAAATGCCCTGTTACGCGGCACGCGCCGATGACCTAGCCCCCTTTGATAAATGCCGTCAAACATACCGCGCCTGCGCCTAATTGAATTTTTGTATTTAATAAAAATGGAAATTTAGGTAACTAAATAAATAAACAGTCATTATTTTATGGAACAAATTTCGTAATATTCTATAATTTCATTACGCCATAGCTGATTCGTCGTAATCTGATTTTTTGTGCATATAACTTATACAAAACATTTTTTATGTTTCACATCTGCCAGGCGTCCTGTGACGACTCAATTTGTTCTTCACCGATAGCTCTAACTAGCAGATACACTATCTCAAAACCATCGTCGCTTCAACTTACTTCTAACTCTTTAATCTTTCTATTTTAGAACTTGAAAACTAACGAATATATATTCACTTATGTTCACACTATTCACTTATACTCACATACAAAAATTTAATAACCCCCTTAGTATATGTATAGCGTAATTTAAATAAGTTATTGATGTTGAAGAATGTAAAATGCCTAAATATCAGTCGATTCTCGACGCAGATGCCCTGCTCATTTTGTACGATTATTAACTGTACCCATATCGGATTGCGGTTAGTTACAAAGCCAGTCGCTTTTATTACTTGTCCTTCCATCTTGGAATGCTATGCAATTGACCAAATTTGATGTTTGAGATCAATATACTTTTAATTATCAGAAAGTATGCCGGAAATATTCTCTCATAAGCTTAAAATACAAATATACTCAATTATGCGAATAACAAAATCATTCTTATGTATCTATACCATATAATAGTAATGCAAATCTAACGTATATGTACTATTAGATTTTGTTATAAAAATGTTGCCGGTTTCTAGGAGTAAGTAATAAAATACATTTCAATTATTTTTAGAAATGTTTGTCTGTGTATATGTCTGTCTGCGTTCTTAATAGAACCTTTTCAAGAAAATCATAAAGCGTATTTTCGAGTAACATTTAGTTTTTGGTTAATAAAATTAGTTCGGTCTATCAAAAGTTATTGTAATTTTGATAACGAAGCGACTTCAGTACGAAAGTATATAGTCATTAGACTTAATACATTCAGGTGACTTTATTAGTCACTATTTTGTACATAAGGTTCCACGCGGTCGTAGTTCGGTGAAGCTGTTAATACCTTGCTAGGTCAATAGTGTAGTCAGATCGAAAAAAAAGTTCCACGCGGACGAAGTCGCAGGCACAGTTCTATATGAATATGCAGAATCTATGAAACAGGTATTAATTGACTGTTAAAATATTCACATCTTTAAAATTAGTTTCTAAAATAAATATAATTAATCAGTTGGTTTAACACTTGCTCACTGATAATTGTGTTTATTGTTGAAATATAAGCAATAACAATGTTTTTTTCAGGGGAGATCGCTGATGCTGACATTACAAGACTGATTACGTCATAGATCACACCATCTGTGGCAACTAACACATTTACTGAGTCGTTAAATGCTCGCTCCAGAAGCAATTGTTAATTCTATTTGACTATTTATAGTGTCGGGGCAACGTTCTCGTAGACCCCTTCGTCAAGCGCTTTCATAGCGTATACGCTGGGGCTTACTTAATTAAAATTCTTGGAAGTTTGGTCTCTGTTATTTCAAAACTCTTGCTGTATTACAATTCTGTAAAATATCAACAATGTATACAGAAATAACCGAAAAAGATGCAAAACAAATTGTATGAAATTCTGAATTGCTGTTTAAGAATCAGTAGAGGAGAGAATGAACTTGAAAATTATTGTAAGATTTTCATCTATACTAATATAGAATTTGCGAGTTTGTGACGCTGTGGTAGTAATATAAAGATATATTGGTTCGATTTGAAACATTCTTTCATTGTTATATAACTCATTTATCGAGGCAGGTTATAGTCTATATATCATCACGCTAAGACCAAAAGGAACGGAGCACCATTGTGTAATGTTTCAAAATCGTTTTTTTCCTCTTAAGAGCTTCCGCTGCGTGTTAACGTTATCCCCAAAGTAACTATTCCACGCGGACGAAGTCGCGGGCAAAGGCTGGTTGAAAAATAAAATCACTATGTAATAGGTTTTTTCACAAGGTTTTTTTATAAACCTGCGTCATTGATGATACTTATTATTTGCTTTTATAGTAAAATAGTTAGCATAAATATTTAAGGTAGTTACCAAACTTCTTCATAACATTAACCTATTTTCATAATTTCATCACAACATAGAAAATTAATAATTTTTACTTCAATATCTGATAGTCCAAATCTGTACTCTCCTTGAAATTAAGAATATTAGTTCAAAAAACTTGATGTTTAATTTATAACTAGCTTCTGCGCGCAACTTCGTCCGTGTAGAATAGTTAGTTACTATAGGCTAACGCTAACAACACAGAGCGGAAGTTCTCAAGAGGAAAATAAAATCTAGATGTTGAAATATCTTCCACGGGTTCTCCGCTCCTATTTGTCTTAACGTGATGATGTATAGCCTATAACCGTCCCCGATAAATGAGCTTTATTACATTGAAAGATTTTTTTTCAAATCGGACCAGTAGTTCCTGAGATTACCCCATACAATGTCACAAACTTTACGTTGTTATAATCTTCCTTTATATATACTAAATTTCTTCTGTACGTGTGTATGTCACTGAACTCCTCTTAAACGGTTGAAACGATTTTGTGTGCGTGGAGCCGGTAGGCGGCGCTGCAGTTTGCTTTTAGGATTTTTTTAAATTATTGTTGAGTTTGACCAAATGTGCTGATAATAAAAGAATTAGTACAATTGTAAAACATAATTAGACATAGCA